>RJWM01018111.1:0-41649 GCA_004363535.1 Dasyprocta punctata | reverse complement strand
ATAACCTTGTCTATAACATTTTCCAAAGACTGGAGAATCTCTGAGAGAAATTTCCTGCAAACAGAAGAATACATTCATCACATCAGTTAACTGAAAAGGATTAGTAAGCATCAGATAATTTTCAGAAATTTCGAAAGTGTGTAGAAGAAAATAATGAAATAAGAGGAATTAGGATGATGATCAATTCAATGTGAAAGTAATTAAAATGCACAAACAATGCATGCACACTTAAGCAAGATTTGTCTTGACAAATAGTATGGCAGTGGCCACCAGGAAGTTACTAGACTAATTTCTCTATATTCATTGTTTAACCTACTGCTCTTATTACTTTAAATTTGTGGTACAGTATATTCTTGTTTATCAAGTGAAAATTTAGATTTTTTTGTGATATCCTCTGGTTTTATTTATACTAATGATTCTTTTCACTCTTTCTGATGGTTTCTGTTGATATGGTCCACTTTTCCTTGGGTGGTATTCAGCCTAACATTCCCGTCCTTCATTTCAATATTCACTCAGGATGACAGGTCATGTTTCTTTTTGTTCTACCAGAGGGTGAATTCCCTAACTCATGCCCCAAGTAGAGAGTTGCTCTGCCGAGATTAGGAGCCTCCTGAGTAACTCCACAATTCTTCCTCCTCCTTGGATCGATACGTACTTTTAGGTGAAGAAAGAGAAGCCATGGTGCCCTCTTTCTATGCTTTCTGAAAGTACAAAAATGGAGTAAAGGTGGACTTAACTTTTTTCCACAAGTGCTACAACACAACTATTTCTCATTTCATGGCTGGCACCTTCTTTTAAATGCAGATACCAGGTAGATACCAGTGTTTATGATTACATGGTCCACATCTGCAAAGAAATCATCAGTCTCCCAAGGTTCATAGTGAGTGCCTCAACAGAATGCAACTCAAAGAGCATCCAGCAAAGCATCTTCCATTTTTGTGCAAAGTTCTGGTTGCTGTGAGAGATTTTCTTGAAATCCTCTTCAGTGTGACTTGTTAGAATTTATCCTATCTGTCTCTCCCAGCTAGACTTTGGATCATAAATGTCTCCTAAAGTCCCCTGTGTTAAAGTCCTAGTCCCTGCTTGGTGCTATTGGGAGATAATGGAAATTTAATGAGTTGGGGCTTAGCAAGAGGTCTTAGGTTACTGGGGATGTGACCTTGAAAGGGAATGTTGGATCTCTCTCCTTTCTGTCTTTGCTTCTTCAATGTCTTTAGATGAGCAACTTTCTCCCCCACCTGCTCCTGTCATAATTTGCTGCCTTGTCACAGACTCAAAAACAATAGGGCCTACCAACCATTGACTGAGACTTCTAAAATAAGAGCCCAAATAAACTTTTCTTTTTTTTGGTTTACTTTCTCAAATACTTTATCACAGTAACAGAAAGCTAATGCCTCCAGAGGAAGTGGTGGAAAAAGCTGGTCTCCCTAAACACTCTATTTTTTTTTCAATGCAGATAAAGCTAATATGTTCTCTCTAGTCTGTTTTTATGTAGTTAGTGAAGCTGAGGTTGGATGACTACTGGTAGTTGAATCTATTTTGTATTTTCTTTGGTTAATTTTGGGGGGAGTACTAGGAATCGAACTCAGGACCTTGTGCTTGTCAGGTCGGCACTTATGCCACTGAACTATATCCCCAGGACTCTTTAGTTAATATTGATAGGTGTGTTGAAGAAAGTAGACTTTTGAGTAGCATGTGGTGACACATGCCTGTAATCCCAGCACTCCAGGAAGTTGAGGCAGGAGGATCACATGTTTGAGCCCAGTTTGGGCAACTTAAGGAGACATTGTCTATAAAAAAACAAAAACAAAAGCAAAAAAAGACTGGAGATGCAGCTCAGTGTGAAGGTCCTGAATTCAACCTCCAGTATCACAAACACACACACACACACACACACACACACACACACACACACACAGATAGAAAAAGGGAAAGAAATAAAGTAGACTGTTGAGTGTCTTATCCACCTTTGCTTTGGGGAGAAATGGACAGTTTTAGGATGTATGCAAAATTCCGCACACTGTTTTAGCAAAACATCATCAAGTTTAACATTTAGCTCTTTACCTTATGAGGTAGGTATGATCCACCAGTTTTAAACATGTGGAAACTGAGAGCTCTTAAAAGTAGAGGAGTTTGACCAATATTGTTGGGATTGGGAATCATGTCTACCATTCTTTTAAACCACTTTCACATTTACACAGTGGCATTTTATTTCACCCAGTGAATCTGTTTAGAACACATAAGTTTAATCTTTTAGCACAAATCTATAGAATTGAAAAATTACATTCAGTAGGCTTATGATTTAATCAGATTCTCTCAGTTAAAATACAAGATATAAATCTTGAATTATTAGTATTACACAAGTAAACAAGCACCATCTGATAGATTTCCACTTATATATTATTTATAGACTCAATTTTAAAGAGAGTGGCAATGCCCATAAAATAGAAAAAGCAAATAACCATGTGTAGAGAGTGAATCTGCCTCTCTATATTTGATAAGCTAAGGGTGAGTTGTTACTATCTATCACTGAGGTCTTTGGTTTTAAGAAATAAAACAGATCATCTTACTATAAATTCCTGGAAATAAAATCTACTTAAAATATAATTTCTTCAATTGGCCTCACACTTGGCACCTCTCCACTAGAAAAAAATAAAGATAAAGAGGGATTAACAAAACCAGAAAAAGGAAAATAATGCCATTTTGAGAACTGCAACTTTATATTAGTATTTCTGTCTGAACTTTGAGTTACACATGACTCCTTATAGAAGACATTTAGCAATATTTCACATAATCTGGTTTCTTTTTGCATTTTTCCACTATGCAAATGACATGATTATTTCAATCTTTCTGGTGGTGAGGTCTCTAGGAGAAGTTTAGGAAGAGAATTCAGCCCCATATGGAAATTAATTAATGTGGAACATTGGTATCACCCACATCAGGCTGCCAATCAGCATTAGGGCAGTTTGTCTTTGACTCAGGTGCTGTTTGATTGACATCAGACTCGAGAGTCAGTGTATGGTTTGAATTTGAGGATTGCATACTGTCCCTTTGGATGAGACAACACCACTGTGCAAATGAGGAACAATTTATAATCAGTGGATATGTAGGTTTGTGGTAATTATTTAGCTATATGGATGGATAGGAAGTAGATAATGTTTGCAGGTAGAAAACTACTTTATAACCTTCAGACTGAGCATAAATGTATTTTCATTGTGTCCCGGAGAACTGGCAAACCAGTGAATTTGGGCATCCTTGACGAGTATAAAGAAATATAAAGCTTTCAATGAGCCTATGCAAATGGAAGAAAACATGTAAGCACAATAAAAAAATAAATGAAATGCTCAAAATTATCATTTTAACACAGAAACTTGTTTTCAGTCACAAAAGTGTATGCGGACATGTTTGAAACCAATTCAGAGGTCTAATGACTGATCTATCTATGTATCTATCAATCATCTATCACTTATCAATTCTATCTAATTTTCTATCTTATTATTTTACTATTAAAAAAGACCCTGTGCAAACATAGTTGGGGAGCTTAGTTTTCTCTTCTGGTAGTTGAATAATTCTGTCTTGTAAAGGAGGCCTTGCTTTCAGTAAGATTTATCAGGTTAAAAAAAGGTTTTGATTTAATATTTGCAGATGGAGTTAGCCTCCTGCTGTGCTTTAAGCATTTGAAAACCTGCTGCAAAGTGGCATTTTGAAGACAGCTTAATATTAAATTTAGTTTGCAATATTCATATCTAATTGTTATAGGATGCATTGTTCTGTTAATAAGTAGCAGAATAACAATGTTATTATGTTTGGCTTTAACAGGCATTTTTAGACCTTTTGTCAAAGGATACTATTCTTATAAATGTACTGAGAAAAATTTATACAAGCATGTAAAAATATGGATTATCAGTTTTCTATTCAATTGAGATATTCTTCAGTTGGAACTGAACCTTCTTATTTATGGGTTACTCTAAGTTCAAACCACTCTATTTAAATATAAATACCAATGGTGACAATATAATATACACAAAAAATACACTCTTTCTTCTAAAATATGTTGAAGAAAATTCACTGAAGTCTCAGTATTACAATAAGTTGACTGCTTTAGTAAAACAGAGGTATTGGTTGACATTGTTTTCCAGTGTATTCCAAGTGTTCTGTAGGTTCATGGTATCTTTTTATCTCTAATAAAACTAAAAAACAAAAATCTTATGTTAGAATGCTACTTTTGTCTGGGGAAGAAAAAATGATTGTGCAGTCATTATTAATCATTAATAGCATGACAGAAGAGTTGACTGCAGTGGGAAAAATCAAGTCAGTTTTATTATTCATTAAGACATTCCTGAAGGAGCGACTTTCATAGAAGAATAGACAATAGAATTATAATATTTCACAGATGTGATGTGAAATATGACCATGTGCTAAACTGCTTTGCCTTTTTCAATCAGATTTTCCAAATGATTTATGCTAATTTAAATGGTATTATTAAAAAATAAATGGTATTATTACCATCTATTATCATCACTCAGATTTTGTTTTTAGGTGTCTTGTATTATGGTAATGTTAATCATTTTGTTTTTTTTCAAGAGTAAAAACTTATCCTAACAGCAATTTTAAAATTTATTAACTACTTTTATAATCATTAAGTATTATTTTAAATAAGCTTACGAATGTGGCTCATTTGATGTGGGCATTTTCAATTTGGACTTAAGAATCTTTGCCCATAACACTGAGCTTTATAGTGACATTTTTCTATGGTATTTTCATAGTGTATCATTCATATTTGATGTTCATTATTTGTGGTTATTTTGACTTAGGTTTACTGGAGAGAAATCTAAATTGCTGTTTGAAGTTGAGGAGGAGAAGCTGTTTGCATTACTCTTATGTAAAAATAATAATTTTTTGTTCAAATTACAAAACAAAAGTAATGGATTTTTAATGCCTACTTAATATTAAGGGTCCTATACTGTGACTGTTTTCTGTAGAATACCTTGTCTCTTACATAAATGGGAAGGTGAAGATCATCTCATGTTTTCCTCATACAGTTCTTTCTCTCTAAGGCCTTTTGGTTATCAGCACACTTTCTCTTGGTTCCTTGTTTCCCTAAACCTCTCATTTCCTCTTCATTCTTTCCTTGCCAAACTTAAAAGTTTCATTTACGTCCATCTTCTTTATATTCACCCATCAATTCAGTGCAACATGATCTCTCTTCCTATCTTTCTATACAATAAGGATTATTTCCAGTTTCCACTGAATATTTCTTTAATGAGGAATAACATCCTTGGGTAGGCATTTGGAAAAAAAATCACTCTAGTTACTGAAGCAACAAAAGTAGTTATAAGAGCTGATAAGATGCTTTCTCAAAAGTCCAGTTGCTAAAATACAGTTACCTGGAAGCATGGGACTTTGAGAACGGCAGGTGGTAGGGACCTCAAAGAGACATTTAGAAGACAGAATTACAATACTGATTTATTCAGGCACCCATGTAATTCCATCTGAATCCATAAAATACCAAGCTTTAAAACAGGATATAAATAACTATACTATTCCCCCCCCAGGTTAGGATTAACTGGAGTAATATAACAAAAAGCATTTTGAAATTAAATTGTACTATACAGAGTCAATTGGTAAGCAGGTTTCAGACTGGAAAAACATAGGAACAGAGGACTTTCAAATTCATCTTTGTCTGTCTAACAAAACACGGAAACAACAAGAAGAAACCATCTTTCTACCATGGAATGAAAGTGAATTTTAGAGCTGGAGAGCAGAACCATTGTTTTATAGCTTATATAATTAATGTAGGCTATAAATCCCAACTTTATATTGGAAGTACTACATAAGTAAACCCAGCCCATATTTCTTTTTAACATACATTCATTTCAGATAGCAAGAAAAAATAATTTCTTTTATAAGCCATGAGAATTTAATTTGAATTTGAGAATTAGTTTAGTTCTACATAGCATATGAGTTACTCATAAAGTTAACACTTGTCTTTAAATAATACTTGCTCCTAACAAAGAAATTAGCAGATTCTCACTAGTAAGTCATACTATATAAATTTTGCTTTATGTAATTATTTCTATTTTT
Organism: Dasyprocta punctata; assembly: GCA_004363535.1. Classification (NCBI taxonomy): domain Eukaryota; kingdom Metazoa; phylum Chordata; class Mammalia; order Rodentia; family Dasyproctidae; genus Dasyprocta; species Dasyprocta punctata. The sequence continues at coordinate 35,565 of RJWM01018111.1, read as the reverse complement.
TCAATTATTCTGATACATTTCTCACCAGCTTTCTTTTGCCCCATTTCTAATTATTTAAAGTATTTTCCTTTAAAATAAGGTGTTAATTGCTTATTTTGTTCCAAATGTGCCAGTGCTGGCGATACAAGTAGGAATCAGAGGCATGCATTTTCTTTCTTATTTTGAAAGTTCCTAGCCCAGAAATGTCTCCTGTCTGCCACACAGGTTTGACACATGTTACTCTTTAGTCTAGAGGGCTCCTGACCATCTTCTTCTCTATGTGGCTTTACTGTATGACCAGAGTACCCAGGATTTGTCTTTTTCTGCATTTATAACAATTATAAGTAAGCAATTATTCATGCAATCATTTATTTCAATTATTGAATCTCTTATTCTATTATAAATACCATGAAAACAAACTGTTTACCCAGAGCCAAGCAAAGTAGCAGGCACATAGTAACTGTTAAAAATATTTGTAAGATATATGAATGAATAAATGATGACATAATTTCTCAGAGATAGCAGAGAGGAAAAAAGAAGATGAACCAAGGATTACTATTATTTCATAGGTCAACAGAAATAAGAGAAGAGGAAGTGGAGATTATTTCCACTTATGAAGTTGTGTAACAGAATTTACATAAGAAAACAAAAAAGTAAATTTGATGTCATAAACTTTAAAGTTAGAGTTAACAAGGCAACAGTATGTGCAAAGTGATACACCATAGTTTCAAAGAGATCTTTCCTGATCTCCTTGTCTTTCCTACTCTCTCATCTAATTTAATTCTTGTTCATAATACTGATTCTTTTATATATTTGCTTCTATTCATGCATACATTTGTGTGTACTATTTTTACAAACTGAACAATTAATATAATAAATTGCTTTTTACTCTTGTTCATGGACTTTCTCTCCCTTGAGTATATCAGTTCTGGGATACCAGGGACATTGGCTATTTTTGCTGTCTGTATTGTCTAGACGAATCCAAAGCTCATATTAGGAAGTCAAAACATTTTTGCTAAATGATGCTACATAGATAGTTTATCAGACTGAGAAGCTAAAAGGGCACTGATGACTCAGAGTTGAAGAGATGAGATAGGAATGACTGTGCTGCTGTTTAGGTGTTCTTGAGCTAATCTGAACCACTTAGCTTTGCCCTTAACATTCCCTGCCTAAAGTCCATGTGGTCACAGTGTTGAGACTGAATTTTGGGATCTATGGGTAACCTTCGTGACCTGGTCCCTTCCTCTGTGAAATGCCATTCCCTCTCTCCCTGTTGCTTTCATTTGGAAATATTGATCACATAATTTTTAGGTGTACCTATTATAATATCTGTTGTTTTTTGATGTGGCTTATAATTTCAAGGATGCTTTAATAACAGTTTAATATACAAATGTACTCCAAAGAAACAGACTTTCCAGTATACTCAAAACAAGAATCAAACATGCTGTGGATCCTGCAATACCCTGGAAGGGTGGGAATGGTGATCTTGTCCACTGTCATGAAGTAGTGCTGTGCTATGGATCCAATCTGTCCTGCCCAAAGCCTCGTCTGCTCAGAGGTGGGGCTTGTGAAAGGTGACTGGATTACCGGATCACTGCAGGTGCTAGGAGATGATGAGCTGTTAGAAGTTAGGGCTTTTGCAGCCCTATGTATCAGAAGCACGTATCTCTGTCCTCATACTCCCCTTTACTTTCTGCCTCCTGGTCGCCGCTATATGAGCAGCTTTTCCTCTGTGATGCCCTTTCTCCATACTGTTCTGCCTTGGAGTCAGAGGCAGTAACTATGAGTCAAACAAACCTCTCCTCCTTTAAGAAGTAGAGGTGTAGTATTGTTTCTCTTCAACAAGAAAAGTAATACCAAGAGTGATGCCAACTAATACAAGGAGTGATACTGAACACAACTTACGTCAAACTTAACTTTCATGTCCCTGTTCTTACTTTGAAGCTCTACTCAGTCTCTCAGTAAGTATTTGTGAATTCTTGCACTCTATGTGAATACAGCTGGTTATTTTTTTACATTTGTATATATGAAGCATTTAAGTATTCTAGACATCATATGTTTGGGGCATGTGATATTGGAGAAAATTGTTAGGAAGGTGCTGCTCTGAAGACATTTACAGAGATGAGAGAGTAAGTGATGGAGGAAACAACAACCAGAAGTAGACGTCTGAGGAGAAATGATGATTATGTAGGTAAGAAATAAATCCTTCATCCTTTCTCATCCCGTCTCTTCTCTCCCATTCCCTTTCCTTCTCCTTCTACATCTCCCTCTCCCTCTGCCTCTCCCTTTTCCCTTTCATCCCTTTCCCTTCCCTTCCTCTTCCCCATACTTCCTTCCTTCTTCCTTGCTGCTTTCTTTTCTTCCAAAAGTTCCAGTTCTTTCTAGCTGCAACTTTAATCTTTATATCTCAAGTAAGTATTCCAATTTTCAGTATCATGACACTCACTGAAAAATATCTGTGATGTATTTACTTAATTAAATGGTACAAGAAAGACACTCTGATTGCATTTTAAAAGAAAAAAATCTTGTGCAAGTATTTTGCAGTATAGAAAACTTATTCTACAGCATCTCACTTAGTTCTTCTAGTGCTGTGTTCCAAACATTAAAACAAGATGAGAAAATCAACAAAGAAATTTGAAAAGAATGATGAGTGAACCATCTAATTTGGTTATAAAATGTGCTTTCTTAAACTTTTGTTATGATTTAGTATTTGTGGGAACTGAAAAATTTCTTAATGTGAAATCTTTGCAAATTGAATCTTTCAATCTAAAGGTAATATAAAGTTCATCTTTATCATTAGCCAATCAGTGATATTTCTTATCTACAGAAAATTCTATATTTCATTAGTAATTAATAATTTTTGTTGTTATTAATTTTCTTGTTATACTGTCTGTTAGCAGTCTACATAAGACACTTCCAAAAATGTGGGGAGCCAATTTCATTGGTGCATCCTACCTGGTTTTGGATTTTCAAAAGTTTTACTAGGCTCATTAAAAAGTAGGCTGTTTTTTTAAAGTACAAATGTGGCCCAGTTCATTTTTTGATTAATTCATTTGTTCTACAAAACTTGGGCTTTTTTTATGTCTAAAGAACTTATGTGAGACAGAAAAACTCTGCACTCAAATGGGATAATTATTTTGTATACTAATTCTTCTAAATGTAAAACAATATTAATAATAAGAAAATTAAAAATTACCATTGACATAGGTATCTTTTCTAAAACTAACCTAGCCTTTAACTGAGTGATTATAAGGTTTTAGAGCATCACTTTAATGTTACTTGAAAATAAATCTTGATTTTGACTAAAAATCTGCAGTATCTTGCAGTATTTTAATTTTCTTAGAGTATACAATTATTTATTCTCAATAATATAAAATAAAGTAATTACCACTTCTGATTCCAAAGTCAATATGTTCAAAATTAATATAGACAGAAGAAAATATACAAAGCAGAATATAATTTTGAGAATATTGGATCACGTATGATCTATCAATAGAATGGCTAGGACACTGTTCAATTAGAGGATATATGGACAGACATGGAATTTGAATCCCATGCGCAGTACTTAACCTTGAGAAGCCTTAGGAATTCTAGGTTTCTAGTTTTTTTTGTATGTGATGAGATTTAGTTTGACTTTATGGATTAAAATAAATAATTTCCATTTGAGGACATTTCAAAGCCTGCATATTATGAAGCTATTTTTGCATACTTCGGGGATGAGAGTGGCTTGGAATTGCAAGCATGTTCTTGTGCAGGGGTGACTTGCAGACAGTGTCTTGGTTTACAATGCAAATTTTATATTGTGTGTATTGCCAAATAATTTTTAGTGCAAATCATTAAATTTCCTTGGTAAATTTACTAATTACATAAACCTATTACACATTTGCACACGACAGGGAATTTACATTTGATTTGCTTACTTTCAGGTTGCAGACATAAATTTAACAATTAATAAACTTATCTTCATCATTTTTAATCAGCAAAGAATAAGTCATCTACTTAAGATTTTTATAAGAATATAAAATGATTGTAGGGAGAAAGTACAGAGATTATTCACTTACTGTTTTATTAAAAAAGAAAAACTAAAGTATATATTATGAACTATTTCACATAAAATGGCTTAGTTCTGGAAAGAAATCTAATTCACAGTTACTTTTTTAAAGATGAAAAACAAGTCAATCAATTACATTATGTAGATGGGCCATTAATGATAAATAACAATTTTGATACAAAATAGCAATAAGTTTTGAAAAATTAACATTTAACTTCACATGTTTGAAAAAACTAAGGGTATTTGATTTGAGGATTTTAATGATAGTTAACTAATATTGTCTTATCTATTAAATAATAGTTTTGAAATTCTTTTTAAAAATTATTTTAAATGACCAAATTGTATTTATTATGATTCTGAAATTCTGATAAAGTGTTTGGGAGTTGTAAATCTTGGCTTACTTGAGGTATCTGTATCAGATGGATATTTAATAGTTGCACTTTAATTTGGTTGCACAGTTTATATTACATTAGGATTTCTTGAGATAAATCAATCTTCATACAGGCATTGAATGCCTATCCAATACAATATGTTAGGTGCTAATGGGGACTTACTATGAGAATACTTTATTTTTCTCCCAAAACAATAGACATTCAATAGACATTTACTTAACAAAACACAAATATGCACAGATGATCTCAGGTCATCTAGCTTCAATCCTTTCCAATCTCCTTCTTAGTCTGCACCCTGGAAGCAATGGGTTTTCTTCTGACTTGATTGTTTAAACTACTCCTCTCCACTGGCACTATTCAGAGCATAGGGTGCTATTAGAATATTTTGTGGCTTTTATTTACTTACCATCTTCTACCCAAGCCCTGAGAAGGTGATAAAAATAAAATAATACCACAATGAGGAAAAAATTCTCACTACTCTGCCTATTCAATAGAGACAGAGAATGCAAGTGCAAGAGGCTCTCCCCACTTCAGAAGGACGTTGTTAAAGCAGAAACTCAAGAGATGGAAGAAACTGCACACATATAGAGGGAGGAGAGAGAGGAGTCTGTGACCTAAGTTATCATGTAATTCATGTACTTTCCAAGTAAGAGAAATTGATGTCACAACGGAAACAGCAAAAGCAGCCGAGGTAAGAGAGGAAACCTGGGCTGCAAAAGCCCGGAGAACTTCAAGGACACCGGAGTGCTGGAGGCGAGGGTGGGCTCCACGGTGATTAAGAACCAGAGCTTTGATTGCAAATGACGCATATTCAGGGACTTCCTGAAGTCACTGAGAATGGCCAGAAATATGTTTCATTGCTATTGTCGTGACCGTATGCTTGCTCTCGGGTTATGTGACCTATTCCCATTCCCACTTAACCTCCTCCATTCCCAGCCAGATTTCTAGAGCAAATAGTCTACATGGCGGTAGTTGCCTCTTCACCTCCACTTCCAATCACAAAAGATCGCCAGTGGTAACCTCTGGCTTCCAATCTCGCTGATTGTTCTCTCCCTTGACAAAGATTACCATTGAACTCTTAATAATCCACTTGTGGACAAATCTCTGTGCTTAAACTTTTGATGACATTACTGGGTTGAACACTTGCTTCTTTTCAAATACCTGTTTTCCCTTTGCTTCAAGAGGCTTTTTGCTACAGCACTTTTCTACCAACATGCTTTTTCTCCTGATGCATGCCCTGCCTCATTGATTATACATTGATAGTTTCTTTATTGTCTCTGTCTACTTTTTAAATGTGTCTACCCCACATAGTTTCAGTGGCTCTTCCCTTCTCAGACTTCTCAGTTCACACCCTTTCTGGGTCATCTCACCCACTCGCATTGATTCCAGTAGCTGACGGGAAGGTGAGGGGACTCCAGGAATGTTTTCTCTTTCTTTCACTCACACAGCTCTGACACACTCACCTCCTCCAGAAAGTCTTCCTTGATACTGACCTTACTTAAGCGTGTAGCTATTCTTTACTTCAGTTCAAGTATTTTAACCCTCATAGACGCTATTTGCCCTCAACACAGTTTTTTTTATTCTGTTGATGTGTAATACATTTATGTTTTTTGTGTCCATATTTTTCTTAGTCACATTGTAAATCAAATAGCACTTAACTTAGTTTATATGTTACTTTGTGTAATTTATAAACAAACAGTGACTTCTGTATTTGGGTGGTAAGAAACTGTCCAAGTTTTTAAAAAGATATTTTTCACAAAAATATCATCAAAGTCTTAGATGTTTTTAAATTTCAAGTGCATACACACATGCATGTGCACACATACACCTACACACATTAAGAACATCACATTATTGTAAAATAAAAATCATGGTCAATTTCTAAAACTAGGATTTTTTTTGTTACATATGGTTTTCCATTACATTTTTTTTTAGTAAGAATGCTTAAAAGTGAGAATGTCACATTTTTATAATGAAAACTAGCTTAGCAGTCTTTAAATATTCTTGGTTAAACTCAGACATGGGTCTAAAACTGTACAATATTATAGAAAATTACAAATAAAATAATGTTCTAAAAATTAAAATGAGATAAAGACTAGAGAGTAATAAACATTTGCCTTATTTTTATCATCCTGTTTTACTAGTTAATAAGACAATCTTTTCAAGTAAAATTTAAAATATCAATAAAAATACATGACATTCCTTTATGAGATGTTTTAAGAATAATAAATTTTATTCAAGGGAGGTAATAGCCAGAACTGATGATGTTCCTCCAGACAATAGGTGCTTTCTTTATCTAGGAAATGCCTTCTTCCTTTCTAATCAGAAATGTTGGTGTTAAGATGGGAACTACGAATTTAATTTATTTCTTAAATCTATATTGAAAAGCTAAAGTTAAAATTAAATATATTAATAAGCTGCCATTGATGAAAAAGAGAAAGCTTTGACCTAAAAATATGATGATTTAGAGTCTTCACTGATTGATTATGACTTGGCTCTCCTCTTCCTTCATTTAACTGATGGAGGTCGAGGAAAAGAGCTTATTAACATTGCAAAGGAAAGCCTCAAAGTGTGCATTCAAAGTAATACTTAGAAGAATTGTAAAAATTCGAAGCATATGCTTTTTCCATAATTGCATGTAAATAACACAAAAAAATGTTAAATATCTTCATATTTAACAAGTGGAAAACATTTCATTATTTGATATTTTAAATTATTCTAATGCCAGAAAGGATCAACCTTATATGTCTTCAATAGTGACATATTTGACATACTGGCATATACTTTCTGCAAGGATTTATTTCACTTCGCTTTGTTTTTACTATTTGTTTTTTAAATTCAGTTACCTCACTTGCAGTCTCTTTCTATGGCCATATAATCTTTTTATTTTACTTTTGTGTTTATTTTGAGCTTGCACTTCAAAGCAGATAATAATAGTAGTAAGAGTTTTCTTACACTTACACTGTGCTTTGTATTTACCAGGCATTTCCCCAAGCACTTTACTTCAATCAAATCATTTACTTGTTGCTATGAACCTACTTTTTCTCTCTCATTTTACCAAAGGAGAAACTAAAACACAGAAATGATAAACAATCTTCCAGATCATCCAGTCAATAAGCTGCTAAATTCAGGGTGAACACACAAAGTCTGGCTGAGAGTCCATGTATTAAAACACTGTACATTGTTACCTAGTTAACTATTTTTTTGTGTGTGTGAGGAGAAAGGGTCTGACTGAAATGCCTTTTTGCTCCCTGGATTATTTTATTGACTCATATGTAATGATATGCCTAGGTACGGGGTGTGTGTGTGTGTGTGTGTGTGTGTGTGTGACTGTGTTTAAGTAATTTCTTTTTGCTTAAGTTCATTCTGATTCTTTATGACGATTATTCATGTTTGAGTGAGTGAAGGAAGCTTTTTAAAGCTGAGTTCTTTGCAGAATTTTAAATAAGTGAGCTTGAGGCATTGAGGAGACAGTTGCAATTGAAGAAATGTGTTTCCCTCAAATCTGCTTTGTTCTTTAAATTGGGTACACACAGCCCTGCATGGTCTAGGACAGTGGTGGTGAACCTATGGCACGTGTGCTGCAGCCAGATGTTATCACTGAAAGCTCTAAAAAGTTCACCATTCCTGGTTTAGAATACGTGAAGGTCAGTTAGTTTGTCAAACACCATCTTCAGCTGAAGGTGATCAGCAGCTGCAAACCTCAACCTGACCCCCACGTCACCCTGACCCCTCACCCTGACCCCTCACTGAAAGCTCTAAGAAGTTCACCATTCCTGGTTTAGAATATGTGAAGGTCAGTTAGTTTGTCAAACACCATCTTCAGCTGAAGGTGATCAGCAGCTGCAAACCTCATCCTGACCCCCACGTCACCACTCTGCCCGCAGCACACTCTTGTCTTAGGTATCTGTAAATTTCCTTCAGCCTAGATGTCCTGGCTGCTCCGAGCCATAGGCTCAGGTTCACAAAACCCCCTGAAGCTTGTCCATGACTTTGGGACCATCTTTATACCAGAGAAATCTGGTGCTATGTGGAATCTGTACAAAAATAAATGGGGATCAGCTCTATTGACTACAGCCTAAGTTTACTGTATCTGTAACTGTTTTTGTTAAATTTGTGGACTGAAGTTACAGGCATTTCTTACTTTCACTGTAGACAGTTTTCTTGGCATTGTATCCATTTTTTATTTTATCTGATGTAAAAGAAGAAAATGGAGAAATTCTCCTGTATTCATATTTTAGCTTATGGCAAGATGTCTTACTCTACCAAATACTTCAGGAGTGCTTATGAATGACTTCCAAATCCTCACTCTCATTTTCTGAATGCACTAACGGTATTTGATGATGTTTCTCTATCCTCATCTGAAATTCTGTTCTTGCTTAAAAGCAGTAACAACAGTTTCTCCTCCGTCTCTGTAACTTTTCTTGTCTTGATTTTTGTGTTGTCCTGGCCTCCTCGCCTTCAATGCTAGAATTCTCCAGGCTTCTACCCCTGACTCTGCTGACTCTAGCATTATGCCCTCCTTCAAGGATTTCACCCCTTTTCCTCCCATAGGAGTGTCACCTATGCCAACAACTCCCCCAGCTATGGCTTCAGTCCAGCACAGGTCCTTCTTATTCCTATATTTACCCTACTGTTCTCAAACATTTCATACCTCATGGTCCACAAGTGCCCCTTGATATGTTAAGAAAGGACTCAAATTTTATTTCCTTATAAATTCGTTCCTTTATTTTATATCTTGTTTTGTGGTTTTTTTCTTGTAAGTTAAGCAAGCTAGAGACTGACACTGTCCCTGAGTTTTCATTTTCTGCATCATGTTCCTGCATGGCTGTGTCCCATAGTTCCATCTCTGTGATGTTCATCCCATTTCTTTCTTTTCTGTATTAATAAGCCATAGTGCCTTAGTTTAAGTCTTCATCAAATATCATTTGCTCTAGTGCAATTATCTCCTAATTTGTCTCCCAGCATCCAGTTCTACACTCCTCTGATCCACTCCCTCTTGCTGTTGGAGGGATCTTTCCAACACTCGAAATTGATCATGTCACTCCCAGGACTTACCACTAGTGTGATCCGACCTCTGAGTTTTCAGTTTCCTTCACGGAAAACAGACAGGTAGTAGTAATCCTTCATGATATTTTTTTTTAAAACTTAAGTACGACAAGGGCTATGGATATAGCCCAGCGGTGCAAGCGGCAAGCACAAGATTCTGAGTTCAATTCCCAGTGCAAAAAAAAAAAAAAAAAAGTTAAAAAAAAATAAGTATAACAAATCTGAGATGCCAGGCACACAATACGTTCTTTAAAAACACACGTACTACCTGTGAGTGTCCTATGTTTCCTTGCACGGAACTCCTTTCATGTTCTGAGTATACTATGTGCCCTTTCCTTCCGTATCTTTGCAAATACTTCTTTCTAAAACTATTTCCCTGTTTTCTTTAACTGAATAATTTCTAGTCATTCCTTGGGTCTCATTTTATTGTCACTTCCTGACAGACAATATCTCTGATACCTGGCTAGTGAATTCAGTGTCATTATACTAAGTGCTCTCAAAATATCTTCAACATCCTCAATGTTTTAATTTCTTTGGGCCTGTGGAGAACCTTGCACAGTACCTGCAAAGATAAAGTCACCCTCCCCCCGTCTCTCTCTCTCTCTCTTTCTCTCTCTCTCTCTGATACTCTCTTTTGAGCCCGTGTTTTACTCTGTAGCTCAGGCTGGCTTCAAACTTGCAATTCTTCTGCCTCAGCCTTCAGAGTGCTTTTAGAGTAAAAGAATAAGGGCTGGGGATTTAGCTCAGTGGTAAAAGTGCCTGCCTGGCAAGTGATAGGTTGTGAGTTTGATCCCTGGTACAAAAGAAAAAAAAAAAATCTTTAGAGTGAAAGAGTAAGGGTAGAGAGCATAGGCTTTTATATTGGCTCACATTCGTTTTTCATTGTTCAATCTGGTTATTTCTTAGTTCACTGTCGTGGTATCACACTGTGCTTTCTTCATTTGCTACACCTGTTAAGAGGACTCAGTTCTGTGTGCTCCTAGTCCTAACTGCTCTGATTTTCTGTAAAGTCTACATGGATCCAATCGATGAAAATGAACCTCTGCCTGCTCTGTTTCATTACTCATAAATTTCTTCTGGTGTAGCACTTTCTTACAGTATTGAAATTACTAGCTTACATTTATAAACAATTGAATATTCAGATTATCCAACTACCTGGCTAGTTTGCAAGCCCTTTTCATTATTCATATTCCACCTTCCATACCATACTGTCTGTTTTCAAATGCCAGCTGCCTTCCTCATCCTCAGCCTTCCTTTCGCTTGCCCTGTTCCCTGGAAGGCTGACTGTGAACTGGGCTCCTTTCTTTCTGACTGCCCACCAGGTCCAGTTAGGGGATGCATAGGCAGGAAGTGGTGGCCCCTGATGTGGACTCACCTGCTGCTTCCTAACTTCCTGCTGCTAAAACAGGTGACCGCAGTTATTTGGAGGCATACCCTGCCAACACCCTCATGGCCATAGAGCTAGCTGAACTCTGGTTATAGCATGTTTTCCTCACGACTCTCCAAACCTAATGGTAATTAATACCTTACCAGATCTCTACCTTTTCCAGCCTTAGAATACCTAGCAAAGCCATTGTTGGTTTTTAAACTTTGCCTACACTTCTGTAAAATGTCTTTGAAAATTCTGCCTGAGAATTTCCAGGTTTTTGTTACCTGGTGACATTATGTATGACAGGCACACAGAAATTACTAAGTGATAGTTTATCAAGTAAACAAAGAAAATGGATGAACGCTTTGTTTGTTCAGCCTATCCTTCTGCAGTGAAGATCTTTTATCTCAGTAATATAACCTGCCCAAAGTGGTAAGATTAGTAGTGAAAAGATTCGCCAATTATTGAAGATAGTACAATAAATAACTGAACTATTTCACTGGAACAAAATAATCTCCAACTTTTCACATTCAGTAATTTTTGCTTCTTTTATAAAGCTATACAAATCCTATGAAACGTGCATGATTTTTTGAGAGTAAACAGAGTAGCATTTTGTTACTTTGGATTCATGTAAGAGGGAACGAAGTGGTAGAAGAGAAAGGGGCATTATGGTTGTTGCTGAAGTAAGTAGTCAGTGTTAGAAAGCAAAATGTGCTGATTTTTAGTATAAAATGAATCTAACGAAGGTTATCTTTCAAGCTGTGTATCTCCTAAATCTATTACATTAAAAAGTATACACATGGATAAGTAGTTCACAAGAACTGTAAATTATATCACAGTATGATATTAGATCAGCTTATAAACACAAGTAAATAATTGCTTAGAGTGCATTCAGAGAGAGAGGAACATGAAAAGATCAAGCAAATAGGATAAAAGAGAAGCAGTTCCTAAAAATCACTAAAATCTAAAACACAAATCAAGGAAATTGTTGCTGGAAAAATTGATGACTTACTTTAAAAAATGTTTAAGATATTTAAATTTTTAAATGTTTAGATTTGCAAGATTTAGATTCTTATGTTTTTATTTTCCCTAAAAGACAACCTTAGTGTTCTATGGGCTAACATAGAGTGATTAATCTAAGAGTGAAAACCAGTGTTTCTGGTTGTTTGGAGGACATAGCAACTTAATAGGTATTTTGGTATAATTTCCTTATTTTTAATAATTGAAGATAGTTATTGAGAGTGAAAGAGGTACTACTAGTACAAATAAAATATATACGCAGATCTATTCTTAGTTCACAGATTTCATTTCTATATTATGGTATTTATACTAGAGAGAGAAGAACAATGCATTTTCCAAATAGAATATTTGAAGTGTCTGTCAAGGAAAATACTATCTCCAAAGGCCCGATATAAATGTACCAAGACAGATATTTTGTGTCATAATCACTACTTTAAAAAGAATGTACCCAAGCGTGAGAAGACATTTACTATTTTTCTTTTGTCTCTCTTTCTCTTAAATCTTGACTCTGTGGGCATCTCCTCTGGATAAGGTTTTAGGTGAAAATTGTATTTTACAATTATTTTGTGCTGTTCTTGTTATCAGTGAGAAGATACATTAACTGTAGTAGCTTCAGTCAAATATAACCCTTTTGAAAGATTTACTGAAAATAGTCAAGTAAGTTGCTATTAAATTGTATTTTTAAATGAGAGATTGTACAAGTTAGATTTCTATAATCAGGAAATAAGCGTACAGATTTAGATATTTCAGTTTAAAATTCTAAACATATTTTTTGAAAGAATGGGATTGTGCTGAGTTAATATTTGCTAGAGAAAACTAATTAATGGATTTCAGGACTCTTGTCTAGTTCTTCCTAAGATGATGTGAGGTGAATAAACCTACCAGTAATAAAGGTGATCACTTAATAGTTTATAGATTGACATGGCTGTTTTGAAGGCTACATTTTCTTTCACTAGTTTTGTTTGTGTTTTTGTTATGTTTCTTTATGCCATACTGTATTCTTCAGCGTGTTCTTTGACAATCATCGGTCATTGGTGCACACAGGCAAACAGCCCATAAATTCACCCCATAAATACAGGTATGCGCTCACAGTCACACGTGTGTGGACACAGAGACTGTGACTCTGAAAGAAGCTATTTCAAGCTCTCCCGTGCAGACGGACACTTTCATTCTCAGCCGTCAGAATGCAGTGCAGTAAAGATCCTCAGAGTGGAGCTCAACCACAGCCAACAGCACAGGATCCCGGGGCCCTTCCACCTTGGTGCAAGGTCATTCAAATTCCCTCCCTCTGTTTTTCTCTCTCTCCTTTATCCAATTGGGAATTCAACAATACAATCTTGAGTGGAGTCTTCAGACTATACCATTAGCTTATTGAGCAACTGCACCTGCTTTTAAATTTTAATGATGCATTTTTAATATGATAAATGTAGTATACTTGAATGGTTTTATATGCAGGTTGGATAAACTATGATTTTTGTTACTTTTCAAATATTACTTTCTGAATAATTGTAAGGCTTATGTAGTTACAGATGTGCCTGTGGCTTAAAAAATGATTGCTCGTCTGTCCCAGTTAACAGAAAGGAAATGTTGGGAGCAAATTTTATAAGGAGTTTTAAAACGGAGGCATTTTAACTTAGAATTGATAAGAGCAGAAAATACTTTTTGCCAGTACTTTTGCTGATAGTGTTCAAGGAAACTTTAGTTTACTGAAACAATATAAGGAAGGCATGTAGAGGTTACCATAGAAACTATTCAGGACTCCGTTTTTCCATGGCTTGGGAACCAGAATTTGGAGAAGGTTTGATGTGGTAATTACCTGATTAAAACAGGAAATCATCTGGAAATCAGATTTATTTAAAAGTTGGGATCTCCTTGCACATACTAGACACCTTTAATCTTACAACTCCACAGGGGACTTACAATGACCCAAAGGAGAGATGGGAAGAAATAGTTCTATTTTTTTCTTTTTTCAAAGTCTATTTAACCTGCAAGTGAGATAGGAGATTGAGGTGGAAGATTGAGGCAATTTCCCAGGTAATTAAAAAAGTTCTTTTAAATTACCCCAATTATCTGGATATTTCACATGAAGAGAAGATATTTGATTTGAATTAATAGGATATTAAACTAATTTCTGTCACTTATGTTCTTAGAAACTTTCTTTGGTAACACAACTGTTTTTTAAAGTGCTGTTTCTTTATAAACATAGAGATTTCTATTATTGGTTTAGAAGTGGTCTGTATTTCCTGAATTAGTAATATTCTCCTTTGTTTTCTTTGAAACGTTTTTCTATTCTTTCTAATATGACTTTACATATAAATTTTGTCTTTGTGTGGCTCTTTTGGAGCATTGCATTTACTTTAAAAATGTATAAGTGGCTATAACCTGAAACAGTTATCTTAAAATAGTTTATACTGAAAGGTAATTGCAGAGGGATCAGTTAGATAGCACTAGTGTTTTCTGTAAAGAAGCATTAGAAAAGTCACTTTAATAAATCTAATACAGTATTATAGTAGTTATAAAAATAGTCCAATTTAATCTTGGCATTCTCATAAAACATAACACAAAGTTCTGTTGAGCTTCTCAAACTGAATCCCGAAAACTCACAGTGTGTGCAGGATCTTACATCAGAATCAATCGTGCCCGTGAAAGATTTGGGATAATACAGGCAATCATAAGAGAAAAAAGCCAATATATTCATTGTATATGCAGGAATAGGTTGAGAACATAAAGCTGATATGGATAAGAATGTTGCATATTTGGGGGAGAAAAATTATCAGAGCTTGCATATTTTTCTATGACCAAAGAACAATAATTTATTTAGCTCAAGAGTAGTCTCATATTTAGCCACTCTTCTATCTTTCTCTCTTTTATAGAATTTGGCAATGGTTCAGAATGAACTAAACCTTGAAGTTAATTTAATAAATTGCCTAACCCATAACAATAGGAGGAACCAGTGCAATGAATGTCACATTTCAAACAACAATAAATACCTTTGCAGTTTGTAAGGTATTAACCATATATAATTTCTGTAACTATTTGGATATATTTAGAAGTGTGTGCTGTACTTTTAAACTAATTCACTGGTTGTGCAAACTACCTAACCTTAGAGAACAAAATTAACCTTATAGTAAAAGCTGCATTAGAGAGAAACATCAGAAGGAGTATCTTCCTGCTCTCAAGACATCTGACTGTAGTCCTGCTTGCAAGCAAACACTACGTGTGGGCCTCTTTTCTCTCATTTGGGTTTGGACTCAGTGATGTTAAGATTTCTTTGGTTCTAAAATTCCTTGAAAATGAAAATATTTTATCATTAGCTAGTAGTACAGTCAATTATCTATGGAAGGAGTTATCCCCATTAGACTATGAATTCTGCCACTTCATTTCAGCATCCTCAGAGCTGAGCACAATGCCTGGCACAGTTTTGCAACTTAAAAAGATATGATGAATATATCATAACTTTTTTTTTGATAAATACAAACACAGAGGACCTATCACTCTGCAGATACTTATGAAGGCAGATTGTGCCTCATTTCACTATACAGAAAGTATATTCTTCATGAGGAACGGCAAAATTTGCACTGCAAATTCCTGTACACTGGGTCTTTTAAAAGAATAGATTTCAAAAAACATCATAAAGACTATGATTGGTAAGCACTATATAGAGACCATGGCATGGATATGGTTACCCTTTGGATGCAAGGTAAAGATGAAATTCTAGGGACCGTGTGTACCCTGGCCTCTTTGTGGAGATTACAAACGTGTGCACATTTTGCTCCCATGTGCTTTGGACATTAATTTACTAGAAACTGAATTGGGTCCAAAATCTATTTCTGTTCTGGCAGTGTACAATGCCTGAGCTTTTTTTCTGTATGTACTTTTGGCATATGTTCAATTATAATTAATTCTTAGAAATAATATTTTACTTCTACTCTGGTTCAGAGAAACTAAGTCTCACTGGTAGTTATTTGTATAAATAAGGATTTAACCCATGCCTAAAGAGCATTGGAAGTCAAGTCTGATTTTGGAGAAGTGGTTAGAGAAGGTGAGAACTGTCAAGAATGATGAAGGGATCCAGAAGTCTTCTATTTCTATCTGTAACATGGCAAGATTCAATGTAAATATGATATTAATATACAGACCATATATTATTACCTGAAATTATATTTTTATTTGATTCCTTTTGTGTTCTTAGTATCAACTATTAGAATATAGCTCAATTTTCTTTTCTACTATATCAATGTACAGTGACTACTTGAGGAGAATTTACTGAGCAAATAAATATAGTACAGTTATTCTTTAAGAATCTATGAAACACCTACTTTGTGCAGTGTTGTTCTAGTGAGTTGTTGGATTAAAAGTAAATCATAAAGATGTTCATTAAGATAAAAAAGTGAGCTCCCAAATCACTTTTAGTAATTGGAAAAGTGTAAAAGGCAGACTATAAAGAAATACAGAAGTACCATGTTCTTTTCAGATCCTATTATCACATGCTGATACATTGCTGCACAAAATTACTAATTTTTGATGAGGGCATTGAGTATTCAAAAGACTCTCATGTTTTAGTGACAGGTATCTTCACATAGGCATTATAACATGAAGTAACTACAAACCCATATGTTAATTAATTAATATACAGATCATATATTATTACCTGAAATTATATTTTTATTTGATTCCTTTTGTGTTTTTAGTATCAACTATTAGAATATAGCTCAATTTTCTTTTCTACTATATCAATGTACAGTGACTACTTGAGGAGAATTTACTGAGCAAATAAATACAGTACAGTTATTCTTTAAGAATCTATGAAACCCAGAGGTGATAGTAAATAAGAGATAGTAGAGGTAGTGTTAGTGTGGCAGTGAGGATATAGTTTTGCCTTGATTGGCTTTGAGATCTGCCCCAGGGCTTGGTGGCATGACTTTCTAGGAGTGCATGTGTGTTGGGGGGGTCACAGCCTTGGGGTCTACGGTCCTTTGTCCCTTTTGCTCTAGCCCTCTTCTCTTGATCTGCTTCCCACTCCAATGAACTAAGCATCTTTGCTCTGCCACGCCCTTCTGCCATGATGTTTCTGCCTTGAAGACAGTTAAGCATGGCCTGAAACAGTGAGCCATATTAAACCTCTCCTTTAAATTGTGGGTGTTCAGTATTGTGTCCAGGGGCAGGAAGGCTAACAGGGAGAATGAAGAATTTTCTTTGACTAGAGTGAAAGGTGCAAATGGAAAGTAATTTAGAGATTAGTGTATCATTGGAAGAGCCTTAAAGTAGGGATATTTGTTCTTGCTTGAATGGAAAAAAGAGTAACATAGTAAAAGCGATATTTTAGGAAAATGATTCTAATAATGGCTTTTTAGAATCATTTGGAATGTTGTGAGAGTCTGAAACCTGACTGGTCTTTTAAGAATGATTTTAGTAATTCACATATTTGATTATAGGATACAAATAGTCAGAATGGAGGAAGAAAGAGTCCAAATGATTTTATAAAGGAAAGAATCAGGCATTTTTCAAAGCATCTGGTGAAGAGAATGAAAGGAGTGATAAGGTTTGATACAGATTGACAAGGAGAACAAAGTGATGTAGAAGTGTAGGAGAACTCGTTTTGAGGGAAAATAAAAAGGTTGCTTTTTGGTAGACACAGCTGGAGTCACTTAGGTGAACCTGATTGCTGTCTTTGCAGGA
The DNA here is from genome assembly GCA_004363535.1 of Dasyprocta punctata. NCBI lineage: Eukaryota > Metazoa > Chordata > Mammalia > Rodentia > Dasyproctidae > Dasyprocta > Dasyprocta punctata. The sequence continues at coordinate 18,026 of RJWM01018111.1, read as the reverse complement.
CATTGACTTATTCAGTATTAGTTATGGAGTACCTATTGTGTGCCAGAGAACATGCTAAGCAAAGGAAATGCAACAGTGAAAAAAGAAGTAGATGTTTGCTGTCTCCAGAGAAGGTTATGTTGAGCTCTGCTCCTAAGTTCTCTGGAGTAAAGAAAAGTAAATTGGACCAGAGAGAGGAAGGGAAGAAGAGAGGGAGGGAGAAAAGGAGGACATGAGAGAGAGAGAGAGAGAGAGAGAGAGAGAGAGAGAGAGAGAGAGAGAGAGAGAGAGAGAGAGAGAGAGAGAGAGAGAGAGAGAGAGAGAGAGAGAGAGAGAGAGAGAGAGAGAGAGAGACTATAAAAAGATGGACAGCAAGCGTGAAAGTTTGAAGGAAGAGAGAGCCTGACCCATTCAAGGGGGTAGCTTTGCATGATTGAGCTGTGCACAGTAGTATGTTCTTTTCAGTTCAATGTGTTCTGTGATCCCCACCTTGGCATGAATCAATCTAGTGAGCAAAAAGTGAATCTGCTTCTTAGAGAGAAATTGAAAGAAGTACACTGATTAAATGCATTGGTGATGGAAATACTCATTCCCATCAAGAAGAACTTAGCAAATCATCAGTCTTTGTCATAGAATTGGTACTATGTAGTCTCCTGACTATTTATAGGCTCTATTTCTTCCAGTATACTGGGAGAAACTATAGAATCTTTTGATCTAAGAAAGGTAAATTTCACACAATACCACTTGATATGCTAATATGAGAGGGGAAACACTAAGCTGTAATTGGGATCCAGGAATCTTCAAGAAAATGAGAGGCTGAAATCTCAAATTATTGATCTCCAGGTTTAGGTAGGGAAACACAAGTGGTGGATATAGGTGGTTAATCTCTATCTTAGTTACTTTTCTCTCTCTTTTATTTATTTATTTATTTGTACCAGGGAATCGAACTCACAGCCTTTCGCCTGCCAGGCAGGCACTTACATCACTGAGCTAAATCCCCAGCCCTTAGTTACTTTTCTTATTGCTGGTGCAAAATATCCAGTAGGATGGAAAGGTTTATTTCAGCTCACAGTTTGCAGAGGTTTCAGTCCATAGTCAGCTGGCTCCAAGGCAGGGTCACAAGGCAGAGGAGAAACAGTCTATAGCATGAAAGGAAGAAGGCAACGGGCAGCAAGCAACATCAGACAGCCTAGCTTTCCCCTTTATTCCATCCAGGCTACAGGCCTATTGGGTGGTGGCATCCACACGCAGGGTAAGGCTTCTGTCTTCAGTAAATCCACTCAGCCACATCCAGAGCTATGCTAAGCCCATTAGTGGACTAATCCAGTACCACACACCCTGAATCCCAGTATCACAGTCCCATGATCCAACCACATCCCAAAGGCCCTACCTATGAGCACACAAGGTTTTGAGGGGACATTTAGATACAAGCCATGACATTACACAAACCTTATCTCCAGAAGTGAACTTCAGTGATGGAAGAACAATCTGAGGATCCAAGCGTTGAGAGAGAGGCAGATCTAGTACCTGTGTGGCTGGGCTAGAAACCCTTAGGACAAAGAATGCTTCGCATTCTGTTGTACTTGCAGGAAAGGACCACAAATATGAATATAAATTCTGTTAGAGCTTGAGTCCCAGAGCAGTAATGGAAGAGTATCTATTAGAATGCACAAAGTCAATTTTCCATAATTATTTACATAGAAATTACATCAGTTCCAGGGCATGGTGGTATATATCTATAATCCCAATACTCCAAGAGGCTGAGGCAGGAGGTTCACATGATTGAGCACCACGTTTGGAACCTAGTAAGATGGTGTTTTAAAACACAAATGGTTGTGGATGTAACTGAATACAAAGCCCCTGGGTTTGTTTCTCAGTGCTACAAAATAGAAAAGAAAGGAGAAAGAAAGAAGGAAAGAAAGAAAGAAAGAAAGAAAGAAAGAAAGAAAGAAAAGAAAAGAAAGAAAGAAAGAAAGAAAGAAAGAAAGAAAGAAAGGAAGGAAGAAAAGAAGGAAGGAAAGAAGGAAGGAAGGAAGGAAGGCAAGAAAGAAAGGAAAGAAAGAAAGAAAGAAAGAAAGAAAGAAAGAAAGAAAGAAAGAAAAAATAAAGAAAGAAAGAAAGAGAGAAAGAAAGAGCAGGAGCAGTGAGCTGAATAGATTTTCTGTTTCTAGTTTGTTGAAGAGTTTAGAGTATGACTTACTTTAGGCCCAACATGAATCGGGATGACTAGACAGAGACCACAGAAGCCAAAAAGAAGAGACTAAATTTTCTGCTCTAAAGAATATGTGCATTTTCAACAGACTGACAAAAGAGGAGCAGTTGTGACCATAACTAATTCAGAGGATTTCTATGACAATTAAATACATTCATCCCTAGCACTCAAAACTGTGTATGGTATAGGTTAAGTACTCAATACTGAGAACTGGATTTGATGAAGTGGCTCATACTGGAAACACACACACACACAAACACACACACACAGAGCAGAGCATATTTCTTTCACTAAGAAAATTACTTGAGAAGTAAAGTCATAAGAAATATCCCTGAAGTACATGAAATAAAAACAATGGCAAGTTGGTCCTCTATTTTCTCAGCCAAGACACTGTATGGATGGCAATCCCAAAGGAATCATGGTAATTAAGTCCACATGGGGAAATATTTTTATGCCCTGATTGTCATTTTCCTTTTTCTTGACATCTGAGGCTGGCCAATTTACTCCCACATTCGTGTTTTGTGTTTCTTTTAAAAGACATGTTAACTTATACGACAGGTAGTGTCCGGACTTATGTGCCTGAATTCAATTCTGTCTCTGTGTTCAAAAATTAATCCCAGGATTATGAGGGAACCCCCCTAAGGGAATCCTAACCCATCCCATTGTGACCACTCCTCCACAGACATGGAGGAAAGTGAGGAAAGAAGCTGGCAGCAAGGTGACCTTGGAGGGCAGTGAGGGCAGCACTTCCTTGGAGAACTTACGCAGTGGGCTTGAGGGAAAGCCTGGCCACACAATAATGCCTGACAGAGCTTCCACAGGGACAATCTGGGATTCAAGTTACCCTGCATTCCTGCATCAGGCCTCATCCACTGTGGTTGTAGGGGTTCACCACTGTTTTCTGAGACCTAAAGTATTTGTAGAAGTGTTCTCTATGTTATTGTCAATAATCCTTCAGAAAATAAGAAGTGAGGAGACTCCTAGATGGGAAGATATCCTAATTTTAGGGGAAAAAAAGGAAAAGCTTTCTTTAAAAACCTGCAGATCTCTAATGCAATTACTCATCCTCACTGTAATTCTAGAACAGTTAGGGCAAAAAAAAAATGTATCATTAGCATTCTGTGTGGATTCAGAACTACACTAATCCCATTTCCTTGCTGATAATATTACTGGATGGAGAGATGAAATGAATGTTGATGAGTGCATGTGACAAGTTGTTGTGAATATGCTGGGTGAAATAGGAAAATGGTGGCTGGATACTACTGTAGATGCCCTTATAACTGTCTGAGCATTCAATCTCAAGCACTTGTAAGCCCCAGGGAGGAGTCCTATGCCTAATTGCTACAGAATTGACTGTGTTTCAGTCATCCTGTCTTTCTTGGAAGAACCAGGAGACATTCTTCTTAAATCTGTGGCTAGGGTTGAGTGGAGTGACCTAGGAAACAACAAGTTATAGCATAAATGTAAAAATCAAACACAGTTTAACAATGTTCATATATAAATCCAATCCAAAAAGATGGAGGCAAGTTGTCCTTATGTGTGGTGATACTTTGTCAGAAACATTTACTGAGCTGTACTGTGAAAATGTATACTTGAACTCTTTCTAAGAAAAGTGCTGCATTCTGTTTTACTGTGAAAATCTTCCTTGCATCAAAAGAATATGCAGAGGCAGATTCCCGAAATGGCGGCTCTTCACTGAACAGAATGTATCCTAAGAGTTTGGAGGTTTGAGAGTTTATATAAATGAATGTTTTCTTTGGTTTTCCTTCCACTCTTGATGACCTGGTTACATAAGAAGATAAATGTTTCTGATGAAAAAAATTTGTATATACACTAAATTTTAGAGTAACCAAAAATATGATGTGATATGTTTCTATTTAGATTTCTGTTCTTAATATTTTATTTTTTACTGGACCTGTGAAATTAAAATAAATAAAATGCTAAAGTTCTTAAATTGCCCTGTTTACCAGGGCCCTGGATATAATTAACACGCTTTCATCTCAGAATTCTGAGGCGGGAGCATTTGCTTAACTATTTAGTGGAGCTAAACTACATTATGGTATTTGATAGTCTCGGTTTTGGATTTCCTTACACAAAATATAAACTCAATAGGGATATAGATTTCTTTTGTTCCCTTTCACAAATTCTAGTGTATTATTAATCTTGTGAAAAGTTTTTGATTGCCATCATTTTTGGCTTTGATGGCCATATATGCAATCCCTTACCTCCTTTTATCTCACATTTTTCTTCAGTTGATAAAGTAGATGCTTTTTATTTAGAGAAAAATTACAAATTTCAAGTGTTTCATTATCCCAAACTGTTATCTTCCATTTCAGTAATCAAGCAGTGAATCAATACTGTGTCCTTTGAAATATCCATAGGACATTACCTCGTAATACAAACTTCATTGGGTGGAAGTCACCATTTTTTAAATAAATACTATCATTGAGATAGATCCTCCTTGGAAGTATATTTAAACAAAACATATTAGATGCTATATTTTAGTGGAAAGACAGAGATTTATGCCTCTCTTTTATTTTATGGAAGAAAGTATGATTACATTGATTTCTCCCTTCAGGATTTCGCCTGGAATAGTAAAAGCTAAAATACTCATTTTGGTATCATTTCCCAGAGTTAATTATAACATACTCACTAATATGAAATACCTTAGTTTCCAACTTCATTCAACTCTATTGTAATTATCTTTTATTATTTCAAAGTCCTTTGCTTTGGAGGGTGGGAGTATGTGGGAGGTAAACTGTAAAAATATTTTGAGTATTGGAAGATGAACTGACCTTCTGTATTACTCACTTTTGAACAATGTTTCACTTTTTGCAGCAAAAATGCCTAAGTTGTCATGGAAATGTATGGTGGTTACGTATCACATGTAGGTGTACATTCTGTGGTCTCCACTGTTTTTGTAAGTAAAGAGAAGTGTTTGGGTTGAATTATAGAAAATGTGGGATGTCCTTAAATATTGTTATAAAAAAGTACTCAATTTTAGATGGTATGTAAAATTTGATCCCTTCAAGGTAGGACAGTAAGATTTTTTTTGTTTCAAGATTAGGAGATAATAAGAGACTCCGTTTATAGAGAGAATGTGTGGCAAATAAAGAAACAGTTTAGAAGCATGCAGTCACACTTAGACAGTGTACTTTTATTTTGGACTGTATGTTGAACGTACTTATTTTTTTCAACTTGTAATATACTCATAAATTTCATTACATGGTACAGATTAAGTATTTAAAAATCTTGAATCTGTGCTTTAACTTGATGGACAGTGAGTCAGAGTTTTCAACTTTCGTAAATTGGATGTGTTAATATGCACATAGAGGCAGATCCCTCCTAGCTGTCTGGCAAGCAGACAGGTACTCCTGATGTTTGAAGGTGGGAATGATTTAGAGAGGAAGTATGTGGAGTTGAGTCATTTGAATCCAAAAACATGAGTTCTGTACCCCAGAATTGGTCTCAGAATAATATACTTGACCAGAATAATATATTTTGACTCTCATCTCTCATTTTCTTTGATAGAGTGCTAATTTTGTATTCTAGAAAAAAGTGGAAATGTGAGAGTGAATTAATTATTTTGCAAATGATGGAAAGATTCAAAAACAATCACTAAACAAGTGCCCAGAATTTATAAAGCGTACAGCCTTCAATCACTTTCCCTCATTCCTCCAAATACCAGACCTAAAGGCTATGAAGAGCTTTGTTTCCCCAACTGTTCTCATCATGGACAAAATTTTGAAGGGAAAAAACCACTTAATTTATGTTTTTCACACCTAATGAGGTGAGAAATTCTAGGCAGGCCCAAGAAACATTTTCAGTGTACTGGAATTTGATCTCTGTGAAATTTAGCAGTTTCGTTATGACAGTTTTAGCTTAATTTTATATAGTTTTCTCTTGCATTGTTTTAAGCTTATGCTAGCTTTTCTTCACTAATAACACAGATGGCACCAAAAACAAACCAGTGAAATCTGGCTTTTTAAAAAATTTTTATAAAACTTCAGGAAAAGAATTAAATAAAAACTTACGCAAAAACTTTAAAGCCAGATTTTATTTTTAAATATAGTGTTAGGATAAGGACTTAACAAAGATCATTAGGCCCTCACTTTTAAATGTGAAGGAGAGGTATAATATCCATTGTCACTAAAATATAGTAGGTCCTAAGTATCAATGAATAATGAATTGTCCATGTATAATATTTTTCAGTGTGGAACTTCTCAAAACATTGGAGGAAATATTTACCCAGAGAGTTGTGTGTTAATAAGTTTTGAGGGGTTTTTTTTTTGCATGCATATTAGTTAATTCTACAAAGGTGTGTTAATTCCTTGAGGCCACTAGGCATGCACAGCTGTAGTATTATTACCTTTATGCAATTAAGTAATAATCTCCATAGGTTTGTAATTTACTCTGAAGAAGCAACTTAATTCACTAAGAAAATAAGACTAAATACACTATTTGATTGATTATCTTGTCATCCTGTCAAGTCTAGATAACTCAGTGTTAGGGGTGGGAAGTAAATATCATTTTAAATTGAAGAAGGAAGATTGGACTGCATATTAGCATCTTTCTTCACAATTGCACTTTTCTATTCCTACACCTTAGATTATTGCAGTGGCTTCCTAACCAGTTCTTTTGATCACAATGCTTATGTTCCAAATCTAGTGAACGTGTTGGCATAAGATGTTTTTCTTAAGTAGTACTGCAGTCATTTCTCATCTCATGAGCAGTAAGTTCTCTTCATTGTCTGAAGTCCTCCATTATATTTACTGTTTAGTTTTGTCCCTTTGTACTTTCAACCTCCAGCTCTGCAGGGAACACTGCTGAAAATGGTGTGGGTGTGACCCAGACAGAGTGTGAATGCCAAGCCTGACACTGACTTGGGCATGTTACATACTCTGCACTCAGTTCTTCATCTGCTGAATGGGGATGACAGTAGGCAAACACGAAATGTCAGATATCACCATTACCACATCTGTGACTTTGTTTCTGCTCTCGCTGTGTCTGACAAAATCTTCCAGCATCTGCGCTTCAAATTACTACTCCTCTTTGAGGCCAGGGTTAGCTGTTTATCTATCATGAAAATTGCATGCTTATTAAAATGAAAGATCATACTTCAAATTACTAAAATTCAGTTTATTCCCATCTTCATGGATTCCTCTTAGCCTGTCTTGTAGCCTAGTTTCATGCACAGGTGCTTTTATTTTGCCCATGGGGAAAGAACTTTTATGGGCAGAAATGACTTTCAGTACATTGTTGTGTCTCTCAATGCATCAAAACAGCAATAGTGGAGAGTAAATGTTGGAAAATGTTTCCGTAATCAGTAAATATTTTAATACTACATCCTTCAAGATGTGCATATCACATTACTCTGTGACTGATCTCTTTTGGGTGGCTTGAAATTTTGACATTAGTTTAAAAGTTTTCTAATAGATCATCTTTTTTCTTGGAATTAAAGAAATAAATTAGGATTCTCTTCTTCTGAGAGAAATTCTGTCTTTTGTTCTTCATGGTGCAGTATACATTTTTATAGTGCATTAGCATGTAATAGTCTTGGATGTTTACATTTCAAAGTACAGCTTTTAAGAGCAAGGCTGAAAATATTTGTACTATTTTCTTTTCACTAGTGAAACAAATAGAAAAATATATTTAAAAGTCAAATACTGCTGTATTTGCTCACTGAGATCTTGTTTGGTATTTCTGAAAGATACAAACCCTTTCTTTTCTCTGTTTCATTATGTTTTCTAGGTTCCATATAATACTTAAATTTTGTATTTCAGTTGTGAGGGAATATAGAGAAGTATACTTACAAAATCTGGATATTCTTCATCTGAATTTCAGCAAAGAAACAACTTATCATGCAACCGAAGCAAGATATGTCACTATGGAATTTGATTTATTACATGCTTCAGTTCTTAATGGAACAGAATAAGGCAATCTACCATGATTGTTGCTTTGAGCATGAGGTTAGAGAAAAAGTAATGCAAACAACCTCCAAATGGGGATGATGGAAACTATCTGCTGCTCCCTAGGCTTCTCGCTGACATCCACCTCAGATCCTCAGGTCACTCTCAGCCACATCATCTCAATCATTGGCCTCTTTATGTGACATTGAACAAGCTGAGAAATTATATTTTTTTAAATTGGAAAAACTAAGTGGTTACCCTGCATCCTCTGTGGGAAATTTGGAAGTATACTGTGTAAATATGAGAAATTCATGAGGCTGAAGTGATTTATATCCTCCTTCAAGAAAATAGGGATTGAGGTAACAGAGAACCTTCTTATAACTCATGCAACTCATTGCAAGGTCAGTAGCCAATAAAGACATCACCTCCCATGATTAATTGTGGATGGGTGCCACCCCCAACTTTCCTTTTATCCCAGAGACCTAGATAAATGCCATGATGGGTCCTTTAGTGTCCTAGCTTTGTCCTTCCCCCCAAACACCTATCAGAACACTGCAAAAGAGAATGAGAGGAACAGTAATATGACACTGGTACATCTCATTTCAGAAGTAAATGCAGGTAATACTGAAGAGATGCTTTTGCAGGGTGAGAAATAAAGCAGTAGACTTCTTGAGTGGCATGAGAACTATTCTAATACTGTACTTACCATAATTTATGGATTTCTACAATTGGCTTTGTGTCTTTAAAATAGTTATTTGTTCTCTCAGTAAGTGAAGAATAAATTTATATTTTTGAGGGTACAGTAGTGACTAGGAATTGCATCTTCATGATATTTAACTGGATTCAGAGTCAATAACTTAGTGTGACAGTTTTTAAAACCACATTTGTTGATAGCCATGCTTATTTCTTTCCATTTTATAAATCCACAGGTAAGCTTTGACTATTAAAATCTTTTAATGATTTCATTTTATCAATAATTGAATATGCATTTTATATGGAATTTTACTAATTCTCTCTGTCTCTGTCTCTCTCTCCCTCTTGTGTGTGTGTGTGAGAGAGAGAGAGAGAGAGAGAGAGAGAGAGAGAGATAAACCAGAACTTCTATTCTTTACAAAGTCCTTAGGTACTCTATATACCAGCCTCACTTGCTGTATGGAAGGTAGGCATTAGTAATGTTGCCAAATATTTATAGAAAACATCTCAGTTTTCAAAATAATTTCATGTATAATACAGAAAGCAACCTCTAAGAGATACATAGCTTATTATTATTTTAATTTCATTTTGTAGTTAAGGAAATAGAGGCATGAAAATCAAATGATTAGCCTAATCGTAAGTGGTTAAGCCAAACTGCATTAAAAGTAAAGATAACTATAATACATGATTCTTTCTGCTTGCATTTGGTTCTTGTATTTGTTAAATCCTTAGCAGCAAGCACTTACTACATTTGAAACTGCTGCTCAAAGCTGAAGAAGGTATACTAACAATCCATGCTCCAGCCATTGCTCATCAGAAAAGTTACATGCAGAGGAGAGGTAAAGTGCTGCTTTAAGACACAATTTCATTCCCGAGTGATTGGCATGATTTGTTTCAGGGATGGATACCCTCTGTCAGAAAGTAAATTTTCTGACATATGGTAGAGAGAGACTCCAAAACAAAAAGATAGCTTGGCTTCCCAAATAAGAAACAATAAGAATATAAGGATAAAAGAGCAAGGAGTAGGTGATAAGGTTGAAAGGATGAGATGAAACGAGCCCTGAGCAGGAGCTATGGTTGCTGCTCAAAATACAGGTAGAGAACATGCTTGGCAATCAGGATTTTTAGCATTCGATGGAACGACATTGGCCACGTGGTTCTGAAATTGAATCCTCATGTGCTGCCACCCTATGAAATCAGGAAAAGGGACTGCATGCACAAGCTGTGGGAGGAGGCTACACAGACAGGAACTCTGAATAAACATGATCAGGAAAATGTGAACGGCTTGGTATTTTGGGAAATCAGAGACTCATTAGAGAAATGTGCACAGAGTCAGGGTGAAATTGTTCAACTCCCTCTCTCTGTATCCTCCCACTTTTCTTGTGTTTGTGACTGCCTGTATTTAGATTTTTCTCCCCAAAGTATCTTTTATATTTTAAAAGTTTCTTCTAGGGGGTAACTATATAATTACAACATCGTCTGCATAGGAAAAACTCACAGAATTCATGGAAGGCGAGGTAAGAAGCTTAGCCAGAATGCCAGCTGTTCCTTTAAAGACAGAACGTCATAGGTGTCAGGAAAGCGGTGCTTTACAAAGTAGCAGAGACCACACAGTAATTGATGTCTGCAGCAAAGTGAGCTCTCCTCCACCTCTCAGTGTAGGACCTGTGACTGTTCGCTTCCATTTTTCCTGATTGCTGACAATTCTCTAGGGCTTATCTTCTTGCAGTCCTTTCTGCTCTGCACTGCCTTATCCTGGAAAACAGAGTATGTTTTCAGTTCACAGACACTATTTTGTGAGTGTGGTTGCCCTTACCTAATGAATTTTGCAACTTTGTGAGGACCATCATAGTGCACAACGAACTTCCACCTTCTTTGCCCTAGCCTCTGTTCCCACCATCTTCAATTCAGTTCTTTTCTCTCAGTCTCAAAATTATCTCATGTATAGAAACTTACACATTTTTATGCATTCATTTCATTACAGAATTGTGTAAGCCTCGGGTTGCAAACCCAAGATTGAAATAATTTTTTAGAAGTAGATTATATTCAAGAAATCAGCTCATTTTTAATTTGACTAAACTTTAACATGGACACATAGAGAATATCGTGTTCCTTCAAGTATCCTTCATTACAGAAGATTACTTTTCTCTAATATGTGAAAAAATAACCAACACATTGTGTTCTCTTAGTCACTGAGGAAAAAATCTTTCTCACTTGATGGGCCAGCACTATTCATTTGTGCCCCTTTTGTTTCCTTGATCTCCCCTTTTGGTGAACACTGTAGGTGGATTTGTTTATCCTTAGAATTCTGATGCTCATCTCTGTAAAGGTAAAGAAAACAGTATCCTCATGAGCACAAATACGTGTCGTGATTTGGATATCAGTCCCGCATTTCCCTCCGCTTGGCCAAAAGCTGTTCATGGGACAGTTTCGCTATTTTCGTGGATATGCAATCAGTAAGCCCACAGTATTAACAAATAGCTGGACAAATCTTGTACGTGGCATATACTGAATGTGAAGCCATTTCTTGAACAGCAAGGAGTCAAGAGGCCCTTGACCTGACCTTGGTTAGCTTTACATTTCTGTAACAGGCACATCTGTGTGACTTGATCATACCTTAGGAGAACTGTTCTCCATACTTTGGTTGATGCAAGTATTTCTTTCATTTAAATATAAGCTCTCTCTAAAAGGAATTGAGATGATAACACTTTCAGCAAAGTACAAGTTTGTAAATGCTTGGTATTACAGCTATATTATAGATACCTGCAGGGCATATTTATCTAAAATTATAATACTAAAATTCTGATGATTTAATAAATATTCAGGACCAGTAGCTTAGAGGGTTGGAATTTATTTGTCTGGTTTTTATAAATTATACTCTTGGTGGTTGGCACCCTGGATAATGTTTTAGTATATTCGTTGACACAGGATTTATCAAATTGGCTTATAGAGAAGATAATTTAATCAAGTGCTTAATTTATTTTCAAAAATGGTAAATTAATACATGTATGCATCTAGAGGTTATCTATGAGAAATTCTATTTTAGAAATTTCTAAATCCAGACATAGTCATGGAATAAAAATAGCATTTTCTCTTTTCTTTCCTTTGTCTTTTGTTTTACTTTTCTATTTCATCAGCTGTTTCACTGTAGCACCAAATTGCTCTTCAAAAATCTTAAGGCTTTTTCAAAATTCTCACTAATTTTAAGTGATAACTAAAATCATCAGTTATAGATCTCGTGTCAAATAAGTCTTTATCTCTTCCTGTGGGCGGCTATTTTTTTGACTGATGTAAGTGAAAAAAGAACTGCATTTCTTTTTTCCAGTTGAAAATGGACAATTTAGCCACCACATGTCTGCCAATGTACCTCCGTATGAGATGTAATTATATGTGAAATAATAACCTTGCTGCCAAAGAGTTTTCAGTGCTTTGCTTTATATGAGAAACAATACATTTTTAGTTCCAAAAGGCAATAAGATAATGACATTCAAGTCAATCTCTTGCTGCTTTTACTTTCTTACTACATTTTAAGTCTCTTGCTCATCCCTCTCTAGTTTTCAATATGTTAAGATGACAATCTCTTATTATAATTTAGATAACATAGCCTTTGGTTAATTTTCAGCCTAATTTTTTCCTGAATATGGATGTATTAAAAAGTCTATTCTCAATTTATGATAACAGGTTTTAGAAAACACTTCTCTCATATAAATCATCAGCTATTGTGTAAAGAGTTTATAATATACTATTTTTACTAATCTGTTTTAGTGAATTAAATGCTTGTTCTCTTAAAAAAATGTAGACATGTAAAAGAAAAGTCAATAATAATAATAAATATTTATTTATTACCAACCATAGATCAGTCACTATGCTAAGAACATATGCATTTTTTTCCTATCAAAACACTTATAAAGTAGGTAGTATTCTTATTTTAATTTTATGCAAGCTAAATTGTATTTTCAACGTGTGATTTTTCCTTTGTTTCCTAAGAAGCTAACCAAACTTAGCAGTTGTGGTCGAGACACATTGTGTTATAGAGCAAAGAGCAAACTTGTCCGACACTCAGAAAATCTAGTCTTATCTCTTGATTGCAATATTCCAGGTTCACTGAGGTACAGGATTTGCAGGAAAGATTGTGCTACTATTCTAAGAAGAATCAATGAGTCAAATGAGACCCTGACACACTCAATGAGACACTCAATGAGTGATGAGGACACTGTAGTGGTATAGGTTATTTTCTTATTTTCAGAGACATTGGGGCAGAGGGAAAACAAGGCAGTCATAAAAGGATCTGAGTGAGGGAAACACCATACATAAAGAATAAAGGCCAAAGTATTGAGAAGGGAACAAACTTAGAGGCAAAGAGACAGAAAAGCATCCATTTTAATGAGTATAGATCTGAGATGTAAGTAGGATTTAAGGCCATGATAAGGAATTATGATTTTATCCTAAATCTGTTAGGCATTTACTGGATGATGATTAATAGGTAAGAGACATGATGTGATTTACTCTTCAGAAATTTAACATTGGCATCTCTGTTAAAAATTGAAGAACGAAAAATGAAAGATATTTGGGAGGGTGGTATTGGAGATTGAACACAGGGTATTTGCAATGAACTACATCCCTAGCTCTTTTTATTTATTTTGAGATAGGATCTCACTAAATTGCCCAGGCTAGTTTCAAACTTGCAACTCTCCAGCCTCAGTTTACCAGAGTGCTGAGTTTATATGCATGTGCTGCCACAGCCAGCTTGGAGGACATGTTTTAAATGTGTTTATTTTTATTTTTATTTTTTACTGGTACAGAAAAAAACATAAAATTTTTCCATATTAATAGGGTGCCATGATATACATAGCACAGCATTTAAATCAGATTGAATCTATTTATCTCCATGTTTTTCATTTCTTTATGATAACACCTTCAAAAGTTTTTCATCTACTTTTTTGGAATTTACAGTGCAGTATTGTCATCTTATAATTTTGGTGATTTGAGCTGGAATTGAAGCAGTGGATTTGATGAAAAGTAGGCAGGTTCAGAATATATTTTGGAATTAAGATGAGAAAGATTTATTGATAAATTAAAAGTAGAATTGTAAGAAAAGGAACAATCTAGGCTGTCTACAAACGATCTGTGTTACTGGGTAGACGTGACATCAAATGTGAAGATAGACGTGGCGAGGGCAGCGCTAATTAGGGGAAGAGGAGAAAGCTCCATTTAGGTCTCTAAACTAAAATATTCAGTGTAGCTCACATTAATTTCTGAAGTCTGCTAGATACCAAAGTAGCAATGATGTGTAGATGATAAAGCAGCCTCTGAGGAGTCAGGATTGGAGGTATAGATTTGAGAATCATCAGCATGATATTATAGTCATGAGCTTATAGATGGTGTGGAAAACCATAAGACTTGATTAGGCCACGTAAACCAAGAGTGTAGATGGTAAAATGAATACATAGAAATATCAGTGAAACAAAGAGGACCTGGCAGTGGAGACCGGGAAGGAGCAGGCAAGAAGGTAAGAGAAAAGCCATAAAAGCACATTATTTTGAAAGCCAACTGAAAAAGACCACTTCAAAGAGGAGATAGTGATTCAGTAGATTAAATACTACTACTTGGTCCAGTAGGGATGTTAATGAGGGTTCTCAGAGAAATATAAACAAAATGTGAAGATAGTTGGGTGGGTGAGTGGATAGATAGGTAGATAGATCAATAGATAGATTAGATAGATAGATAGATAGATAGATATAGGTAGATAGATAGATGATAGATAAATTTAAAATGGACTCATGAAATTATAAAAGTGTGAAAATCCCATGATCTGCCATCTGTAAATTGGAGACCTGGGAAAACTGGTGGTGCAGTTCTAGTCTGAATCTGAAGGCCAGTGATGTAAGCATTTAGTCCAAGAACCGGAAAAGATCACTGTCTCAGCTAAGCAGTAAAATAGAATGGAAGAATTCACCCTTGCTCTTTTTACTATATTTAGGACTTCCATGGGCTGGGTAATGACTACAGACAATGGAGGAGGAAACTGTTGTGCTCCATAGTTTTACAGGTTCAAATGCTAGTCTCCTTCAGAAATACTCTCACAGATAACTCAGAAATAATATTTAACCAGACATCTGGGCATCCTGTTGCCCAGTCAAATTGACACAATAAGATTAACCATTACAGATTAAAACAGGGATTTAGCAATTGAATTGTTTTCATGTATTTCATATGTGAATTTAAGAGCAGTTTAGAATGTGAAGAACTGTAAAGAAGAATGACAACATGAACACTAATTAGGTAACAAAGAAGACAGTTCAAAATATTTCCAAGAAAAGAAGTTTCAGATGTGGATGGAATATTGAGTTAGGTAAAAACAGAATTGACCATAAATTTATAAAAGTTTATGTAATTGATAGAGACAGTTTTAGCATAGTAGTGGGAAAGAAAACCTCTGCAGAGAGAACTAAGGACATGATACATAGCAAATGCAATTTTTTTCAGAAAATCTCCCAAGTGTTTCTAGATGAATGAAAATAAATTTTTCTTAATTTCATCAAAATAAACAAGAAATTCAGGATGATCCTGGAATGGTAAAAAACTCAAATGTTTTTACATTTTATCATGTACATTGCAGATCTGTTCATTTAAATATGACATTACTTTTCACATTTAATGCTAAGTTTAATGATAAAAATATTATGTTTCATGATAATATTATGTTTAATGATAAAAAGTATTGTTCTAGTTCCCTATTGTCTAGTATTCATTCTGTTAAATTTTCACATGCATATATCTTCTACAGTTGTTAAAATTTTGGTTGTTTAGCTAGGTATGGTGTCACATTTCTGTAATTCCAGCACTCAGGAGGTTGAAGTAAGATGCCTGCTATGAGTTCAAGGCTAGCCTGGGCTACATAGTGAGACCTTGTCTCAAAAAAACGAAAAATAATTTTTTTTATTGTTTGCAGGTTTTCACTACTGTAAAGATTTCTGGAAAATTTCTTGTACACAGATGAGAGTGTATTACCCACCAGTGTAGAAAATTTTCCTTTTCTTCAAGAATAACCACGAGTTAATATTACCAATATTTATGCCTTCAAAACCCTATTTAAAATCTGTATAATCACTGTTCATAGCAGATGTATGTTATGAGTTTTATTATTTTTTTTATAGCTCAAATTCTTTCTAGTGTAATTTAAAATCTCTTAGTTTTTTTCTTTGGGTGACATAGAGGAGTGCAATATGCAAATTATTGCAATTTGATATTTTTGGCATAAGAAAGGAGCTTGAGAAGAAATAATAACAAAAGAATTAAAGATTTTAATGATGCTTATCCCAATGCGGCACTTACTGGAGCATAAGTGCACCGAAACATAGGTGACTTTAGTGTGTGTAAGTGTATGACAACTCCAGCAAGTGAATTTGGGGCAACATGTGGGAAATTCTGCAATTAGTTTATTTAAATATGCTTAATCTAGAATTTTCTAAATTATTCGACAAAGCATGTATTTTTAAAATTGATTAATAGCTATGGGACACTAATTTTCTCTGGAATACTTAGAAAAGTGAAGAATATTTTCTCAAGCATTAAATAATTCATATTTTGAAGGCAAAAATTTACTTAGTATTTCTGATTTGTAAAGAGAGCGTCAAATGCCTTGATTCTTCTTTTAAATATAAAGAATTGTTTGACTGATTAGTAGTTTTGAGTGTCTGAATGGTAATAGTACTCATAATGGGTTAAAAAAGCATAAAAGAAATGAGTGTTTTTAATTTTCCTCGGGTAGTACAGTATAGTCTAATTGGTAAAATGTTGGATGGTGCTTCTGTCCTCTTTATTTTCCATTTCTAATATAGAATCAATTAAGAGTAAGCAGTTGGAAATAATTCTTAACATAATTCTGTGATCCCTTTTATAATGTAGTTAATGTAATTCCTCCAAGTAAATGGCTATCAATTTCAATAAGTTTCTTAAATGGAAGGTGCTATGTGAAGCTTTTCTTCGTACTCTTTTGAAACTGACGATGAATGACGTATATAAGAAGCAAGTGGTGATTTCATTAAAGCAGGTCAACCATTTCTACACTTGTTATTATTTCTTTCCATTTAAAAATATGATGACTTAATTTTGTTCAGTTTATTCTAGACAATAATATCAATTAATTAAATATTTACTAATATTTAATTTCATACATGATAAATAATTTACTGCTAACATATATGCAGTGCTTTACCTTTTCCAATTTAATAGAAAGTCAGGCAACAGTAAGCCAAGAGAATAATGTGATTATCCAGTAAGCATACACTAAAGACTAAGTGAAGATGACAATATTGAATTATTTAATCTGTAAAAATTTTCATCTATGTACTTTGTAAACTCTTGGAGTTTAAATTCTAGGTGGAGGCAGCAATGAAGAAAACACGTAAGTAAATTATATAATATATTGAAATGGTAACAATGCTTTGGGAAAACCTGAAACAGTAAAGGGACATTAGGAAAGATTAGGGTAGGAAAGGATCTTTCTCTACACATGCAGATGGTGTTTCAGTGGGACTGCGCTACAGAAGAATATGATTCTTAACATAATGTTGACTGGCATATTGAATACGTATGTGAATATCTGTGTGTATACATTACTGATAATTGTAATACATTTTATACAGGAACCAGTAACCTTTGTGAGAGAGTTGATTACATCCTTTAAGGTCATATGGTAAGCTTATTTCATGTCATTCATTTTATATCCATTAGTATTTTTATCTCCTGTTTATTTCTCTAGTAATGCTGTGTACTATAGAGTGTGAATTCCACTTCCCTTTATCTTCTTTATTCTTCTGAACCTATACACCAGTTTTAATACCTCATATATTTTTATTATTGCTTAATCTCATTATCCTTATTACAAAATATAAATACCTTGACATTATTTTAATACAAAAATCATTCTAAATATACTTTTTGTTTACATAGTTATAAGTTGCATTGTGAAATTGGAGTGAAAAATTTAATGTTGTGATACATTAAAGAAGCACTAGAATATTATTGCTTACTACTGCTCCATGGGAAACAATTTAAACTTAACATTAATGTGAAAACATTGTATTCGAAGTGTGTTTCTATTAGGTAGTATAAATCATAATTTCTGCAAAAATACACTAGATAATAATTTCCAAGAAATAAATATGCTATCATCTGACAGTCTTTTTACAATGAAAATTTAATGTGATTAAATTTAAATGAAAGACTAA
>RJWM01018110.1:0-41677 GCA_004363535.1 Dasyprocta punctata | reverse complement strand
ATCCAATTGTTTGCGCCAAAGAGATCAATTTACCTCTATTGAACGTTCCTTTGTTGACTAAAATCTAAGAACATTGTCTACCACTGATTTCAATGTACTAATCTGGTCACCAAGTAGCAAATATCAAATAATTCCTTATTCTTGTATAGGGTATTGTATTATTTTTCAGTGTTTGTCTTTAAATTTGTGACAATAAAAAAGATATTTGAACCTTGTGACCGTGGTTTGTGATACATGAAATTACATGGATTAAGAAACACCTAGTCCATTGGAAATGTATACCTCTGGGTGTGTCTGTAGATAACTGGCATGTAGACCAGCAACCTAAGGGCAAACTGCACCTTACTTATAGGTGACACCTACCAATATTCTGCTAGCCTGAATGTAGTAAAAGTGAGAGAAAGAAGTTGACACACATTCACAAAGCTCCACTCTGCTTGATTGTCTGGGCCTGTTAACATCATTGCTCATAAACATCAGAATTTTGCCTTTATTCCCACACCACCAAACACTTCCCTTTTGGGGAATCCCTGTGGGTCCTCACAGGCATTCCTTTGAAATTGAGTGGAAGCATTGCTGATCCCACATTTCTTAAATGCTGCATGCCACTAAAGCAGGTGTCAGGTGGGTGAATGCAACATCTGATATCAATGGAGAGACAACCAGGATCCTTTAAACTACAGCTGCAGCTGCCTCTGAATGCCTGCATGGCTTGGCCTAGTGAATCAGTTTCCTGGGAGGCCCTCCATGAACACAGTTTCATGCACACTGTACTTAAATGACTTTCCACATGTTTGTAGTGGATATTTGCCATGCAGATTAATGGAATTCACCTGGATAGACTCGAACATGTATGTAAAGTATTTTGATCATTGCCCCATTACCTGATTTTCCACCCTTTTCCATTTCATATTACTGGGGGACTTCTACAGTATAATATATTTTGATCGTATTCAACTCCCCCTTACACATGCCTTCCTCCCCTGGTTATCATTCATTTATCTAGTAAATCTCACTTCTAAGTTTTTGTTACTCTTTATTTTCCCCATATTACAGAAAATGTGATTTTTTGCTAACTCAATTTTATTTTGCTCAAAATGAAAATCTGTAGTTCCATCATTTTTTTTCTGTAAATGATGAAAATTTATGCCTTCTTTGGCTGTATTAAACTACCCCACATTTTCTTTGTCTTCTCATCTGTTTCAATTTCTTGGTTATGGTATTTTGTGCAGTTATAAAAATAGCCATGCAGGTATTACTGTAGGATGTTAACTTAAATCTTTCAAAGATATCCAAAGTAGTCATATAGCTGGATATGGGTATCAAATATATACTTGGGTGTTTAATTCAATGAAATCATTTTCTTGTAGACTTTCAAAGCCAACTAATGAGTTAATTTACTTGGACCCAATTAGTACCAAGATTTCTTTAAAATGTACAAGTTTAATGTATAAAATGCAATTAAAATAATATCATGTGTCTGATTTATCATGTTGTTACAATGGCTATCATTTAATTCTTTGTTACACGTAGGTTCAGTGCCATGGTCTGCCAGTCTAGTGTGTGTTTTTGTCTGTCTAGCAAATTGGGTCCCAAAGGATCAGTCATAGCATAATAGCTTATATGCATAAATCTATTATATTTTTGAATCAGTGGTTCTTTAAAATGATGTAATGCATGAAAATATTCCAGAGAGACAAAATATCATGCAAAATAACCTACCAAAACCTAAGTAATGAAACTTTAAATTGTGATTATTGTCACTTACAGTTTCTCTCAAGGTATATCGTACTCCTTGTGCTTTTCTTGTCTATTACTCAAAAGCAATTTTCAATAAGGTTAAAAAATTCAAGGTAATTGAAAAAGTAAAGGCTTGGAGTGCATAATCCTTTCATTCATTTTAAAAAATATTTTACTACTATATTTAGAGTGTCTACTAATTTCTGAATTTCTTAGGTATAGGTACTTATTATATTAAAATAGTACAAGAGATAAGACTAACCTAGCCTGGGTTTATTTACTGGAATTTTGATTAATTATGTTCAAAATTTAGATCTTAATTTCACAGTTAATGTTAAACAAAAGCTTAATTTCCCATGGTGGAAAATATATTAAAAGTACTTGATATATGGAAAGAGTAGAAAAATTGGAAGATGACATAGTAATTTACAAAGCGGTAATCTAGAATATGGATTTGGATCCTAAATACATAAAATGTGGAAGGTACAAGATGCAGACTTATTTGAGAAATAGGTGAAATTATCAATGTTTAATAATTGTTCATGCCGAAAGTTAGAATACATGAAATATGTTCTTTTTCCTCATGTGAATAATGATTTTAAAAAGGCACCATTCACTGAGTTAAATGTATGAGTGTGTGTGTGTGGGTGTGTGTGTATGTTTGAGAGGGGTAATCTGGTGCCTATGCCTAGAATATATTGATTTTTGAAATACAAAATTTTCTTTAGTAGAAGATAAATGTAGGTACCTATGGAATACATATTCGACATAAACACATATGGAATATATATTTGATGATGATTGGGAAGCATTATGTATGTTTGCCTGGGCTTCAGGAGAAAAATTCGATGTATTGATCTATACTTTCATATCTCCCATGTATGATAACTTCCAAAGGACTGTGCCAAAATGACATGAGTGGGCATAAACACTCCTAAAGAACAATTTTGTTTCCAACAGAAACAAAAGAAGAAATGTACTTTAGCAAAATAAAAGTGCTTAGAAAAATTGAAAACGTCAGCAATTTTGGTAACATACAAAGCAAAAAATGATAGTCTAGCAAGGCAGGTGCTGTTGAATGCTTCAGAAAACTCAAAACAGAAATGAATGTTGGACTTGAGAGAAAGGAAGATTTTGGTGAACTTGGAGAGAGTAATTGCATTTCACTAGTAAGAGCAAATATCAGAATACAGTAGGTTAAGTTATAAATGTGTAGGACCCAGTGAACATTGATGACTTCCCAGATTCTGATACTGAGGAATTGGGGGATGGGAAGTAATGGATAATTGTTATGGAATAGAGGTCACTGGTAAGTCTTATTATATATACTTGTAGTTTAGGTTGTTGGGAAAGATTGAATTAAATAACGTAAGAAGAGATATGAGGGATAGAGTATAGAATAAATGGATGCTCAGCTATAGAAAATAAAATACACTTTATGCCTGTTCTTCCTGATATGGGAAGAATTATTGTGGATGACAGTATATTTCTGCAGCTCATGGGAGAATTTGAAGAATTTTGTCTCCCTCTAATGTTGGACAAAGTAAAATCTACTCAGTGTAAATGTTAGCGTTGGGGTGAGGAAATAAGAAAGAAATCCTAGGTTTGGAAATCCCAGGCCAGATGCTTGGGTGAAGAAAAAGCAAGACAAGTAAA
Source organism: Dasyprocta punctata (assembly GCA_004363535.1). NCBI lineage: Eukaryota > Metazoa > Chordata > Mammalia > Rodentia > Dasyproctidae > Dasyprocta > Dasyprocta punctata. The sequence continues at coordinate 38,281 of RJWM01018110.1, read as the reverse complement.
TGACTTCTTGATTTTGAAAGTGATTAATTTGTATTAGCCCAGTTTTTTGCATAGTGTTCTTGGTAGCTCAAATAACAAATGCAAAAAAGAATATTTTAATTATATCTGTACGTTGATATACCCTGAAAGAACTAGAACACAAAGATTTTGCATGTTGAAACAGATAGTTGTAAGATGGATAGATGATAAATACTGAATTTGGGGGGTAACATTTTAGATTAGATCTAAATAATGGAATTTAAAAACGATTATAATTAAATTAATGAAAAGTTATAGATTCATAGCAGTTAAAAAGGACAATACCAGATAAGTTGCTGCTTTCATTTTTGTATACCTAGAGTTTGATCCACTTCCAGATAAAACAATCACAAGATGGAGCCGTGTGTCTGGGAAACTCTTTTGCAGTGGCGATGAAGGAGTCAGTGCCCAGTCTCCAAGAACCTGAGAGAGCACAGGTGAGAGGTGCGCTATGCATGGGAACTGACAACTGTTCTAACTGTAATTAACTTGAAAATATGTGAATGACAAACTAGGTAAGTGTATAAAAAGTATAAGACATCAGAGCATGATTTTACACAAACACAAAAGGTAACACTAGATGTGCAATGATGCTAAAACCATCAGCAATACCTTATCTTCCGTGACAAGTTTTGAAATACATGGAGAACTACGCATTAAATGAGAAGAATTTTGAAGAAATGTAAATGTTCAAGGAGGAGTCAGTGTTCATTTCAGAAATTAAAAATGAAAGGATTAAATATGGTTGGGAGTTTGGTGGTACCACAATCAAACATACATGGGATTTACTGAACATCAGAGTAAGTACTAAGAGGAATGAGCACCCACAAGGTTTAGAGATTCTAAATTAGTGAGGCAATTGAAGGTCATTTCAAAATGGTTATGATGGGATTAAAGAGGCATCTGCTGAGTAAGCTTCAATCCAAACAATAATAGCATCTCAAGAGTCATATTTATTTGGCATATGGTATGAGACAGTCATTGTTTTAAGCACTCGATGTAGATAAACTCATAGATTTCTTCTAAATGTGCATTGATTTCTGATTGTATAGGATATGGCTGTTTCTCTGAAAGATGATTGCATAAAGCATGACTTGACATTACAGAATGAAGATACATGAGTTATTCGATTGCTAGCTATAAAACACTCTATACTGGAAACACTCCAGTCTGTGAGAATCACTCAAAATACCGAAATAAAGATGCTATATAAATAAAAGTGTATATAAAACATTCAACTATCATTCTATCTTTACAGAATCCCACAGAACTGCTCACTTTGGAATTTCTACCTGGGACAAATCAATTCATTCTGAAACTAGATAAAGAATGAAGATTCTCCTTTGAAAATGTTCAACATATGATCACCAAGCTAGAAACCTCCCCTGACTTATCATTGATTACTTACTCTGAATGGGAAATGTATTACTCAGAAAATGTTCTGCAAAGGGCTTCATTAAACAGAACGCTTTCTGCATCTTCCATGGCTAAAGGCAATCACTCCATGGTGTCTGGATTCATCCTCCTGGGGCTCACAGAAGATCCAGATCTTCAGGACATTCTCTTCGGTGTATTTCTGGTTGTCTACTTAGTCAGTATCACCACAAATCTTGGACTGGTTGTACTAATCCATATCAGTCCTCAGCTGCACACACCCATGTACTTTTTCCTTAGCCATCTGGCATTTATTGACTTTTGTTTTACCTCTGCCATCACCCCAAATATGCTGGTGAATTTTTGGCATGATGTTAAAAGTATAACATTTCTTGCATGTGCCGTTCAGGTGTGCTGTTTCGTCACATTTGTAGTGTGTGAAATATATGTGCTCTCCATCATGGCCTTTGATCGCTATGTCGCCATCTGCAATCCTCTACTTTATGTCATCCTCATGCCTAGGAAACTATGTGTTCAAATGATTGCTGGCACATACATTTATGGATTCACTGTGGGTCTTGTTCAGACTGTGGCCACATTCCGCTTGTCTTTTTGTGGCTCCATGGTGGTCAACCACTTCTACTGTGATGATGTTCCCCTGATTGCTCTGGCTTGTTCTGACACTCACGTCAAAGAGTTCATGCTGTTAATCATTGCAGGGTTCAATTTCCTTTTCTCTCTACTGATTATACTCATTTCTTACACCTTTATCCTGTTTGCTGTCCTGAGGATTCATTCTGCTGAAGGAAGACAGAAAGCGTTTTCTACCTGCGCATCTCACCTGACCTCCATCTCAATATTTTATGGGACGGTTATTTTTATGTACCTGCAGCCTAAGTCAAGCCATTCTCTGAATAGAGACAAATTTGCCTCAGTGTTTTATGTGGTAGTGATTCCCATGTTAAACCCAGTGATCTATAGCTTGAGGAATCAGGAGGTAAAAAGTGCCCTGAAGAAAATTGTTGAAAAATTGTGCTTGGCTGTCAAATAATGTAAGGGCCACTGAGCAAAGATCAAAGGAGCTTGATTTGTGCTTACACAGGGTCTCAATGCTGTAAATGACAGAGTCATGCTTTCCACTTGGTCTGAATCATCTGCACAGCTTCATTCACAAGGATTCTAAGTCAAATTCATATTGTATATGCAGAGCTGTTGAATTTTGAAAGAGGAAAAGAATGGAAGAGAAGAGAGAATGATCTTAATCCTATTTAACATAAAACATCAACATTATAGGAATATATTGAGAAATGCAGGTGATATCTGAATTATATTTGATATAAAGATTTATGGATTATATTAAAATGAATTAACATCTGCTGTTTTATATTCCAAGTTTGCCACATGCAAGTCTGGGAATATGTCATATTTCATGCTGATGATTTGATGTTGTTTGTTTTGTTTTAACACTAGGTGATTTTTCCAGCTCTCTACTTTTTCTGCATTCTCATCTTACTTCGATGCTGCATGCTTAGTGACAGGTTCTCCACACATTCAGCTGAGCGAAACCTCTGCCCACCGTACCTTGCTGCCTGTTCTAAGCAGTATGTGTTTAGCATTCCGAGTTTCAGCATTTCACTATGAGGTTTGCAATGTGCAGTTCATCCCATGATACATCTTTTCAAGTTTCTATACCTCAGTTTCCTCATCTGCAGAAGAGAGCAATGGTTGATTCACCTGAGCTCATAGTAAGATTAATCATTATAAAAATAAAGGGCATTGTATAGCTTCTATCCCATAATAAAGTACTTAAGAAATGGTGGCTAGAACACATACTTTCAGTTTCCTGAGGTTTCTTTGCATGGTTTTAGGGAACTGCATAATCACCATTTGTGAATTACTAGGCAACATGGCAGTCTACATTTTAAAATCATCAAAATGACAGTGGAAAAACTAAAGAGTTATTTCACTGTGATATTCTAAGCAATTTAATTTGTTTTACTTTCTTTGTGTTTGTGTGTTGATGCATCCATTTAAAATGAGATTTGTAGGCTTATGTATGCCATCTCATCCATTATGCATTTTTCATGAAAATAATGCTATGGTCATTCATTTTATTATTAATTTTCTGTTCTCCAACTCCATAGATTCTAAATACACATATTAAACAGTATTTTAAATCCTTATAGATGGCACAACTTTAGAAATCTCTCACACATTGCACCCAACAGTTGAGCAACAACAGCTAGCTCTCTCTCTTAAACAAATAACCCCATAATCCATAATTCATTATTATAGAGCCCATAAGTTCAGGACAACTCAACTGCAGACCAACAAAGTGTTCTAGCCCTATACCAATATTATGACCATGGTGCAACTGGAATTCTGAAATGCCACCTTTTTCTCCACCTGCTGTTATTGAGGAATACAAGTCTGTAGAGCCAGTCCATCAATCCTAGCTTTAGAATGTGGACATTAAAGAACCTCTAAACATACACACATTTTCCTTAAATCAGTGCATTCCTCAATGTCTGTGTAAAAATATGATCTAATTAAATTTCCTAAAATATTATGATGAGGAAGGAAGTTTATATCTTCGACATGGTAGGTTCATTAGTTTGTACTTACTTTACTTCATCTTCTTCCCTTTCTTTGGTGGCATGCATAGAAATTCCTGGTATACATATTGCATTTCTGTCAAGCATCTGTGAATATAGTCTATAAGGACCATTGCAGCAGGTTTTTAGGGTAAGTTCAAATATTTTTGATAAATACATTCCTAAATAGAATTGCCCATTCATTTCTAAGGGTTAATGACAATGAATTTCAATTATACACTGATTTGCCTGAATTCATTTTCTAGAGAAATAAATGAGAATTTTATTATATCAGTCTTTACTGTTGAGCTGAGATATGAATTTTAACACTCTGAGACAGTATTCTCAGAAGAAATGTGCCAGTGTCTATGATTGAGAAATTCACATGTTTAAAATGATTTTTAAAAGTTTTCCAAAAATGGCTGTTAAATACATGAATCATGTGATAACCATTTATGTAAAGTACATCCATAAATACAACATGGAATAAATATAAGAAAATTTTAAAAAATATACCAAAAGTTCAAGGCAGATGCAGTAACCAATTCAATTGTTTGCCCCAAAGAGATCAATTCACCTCTATTGAAGGTTCCTTTGTTGACTAAAATCCAAGAATATTATCTACCATTGATTTCAATGTACTAGTTTGGTCACCAAGTAGTAAATATCAAGTAGTTCCTTTTTCTTTTTTATGTCTTTATATTATTTTTCAACATTTGTCTTTAAATTTGTGACAATAAAAAAGACTATTTCAACCTTTTGACTATGGCTTGTGATACATGAAATTGCATGGATTAAAAACCACCTATCCCACTGGAAATGCACACTTCTGAGTGTGTCTGTAGGTAACTGGCATGGAGACAGCAAACTAAGGTCAAAGTGCACCTTACTCACGGGTGGTACCTACCAATAGTCTGCCAGCCTGAATGTTATGAAAGGGAGAGAAAGCAGTTGGTGCACACTCACAAAGCTCCACTCTGCTTGATTGGCTGGGTCTCTTGCTGTCGTTGCTCAAAACCATCAGACTTTTGACTTCATTTCTATCAAACACTACCCTTCTGTGGAATCCCTGTATGTTCTCACAGGCCTTCCTTTGAAACTGGGTGGGAGCACCACTGACCCCACAGTTCTTAAATTCTGCGTGCCAGTAAAGCAGGCAGCAGGTGGGTAACACTAAGGTCTGGTGTCATTGGCTCAACAACCAGGAGAGTTTGAACTACAGCTGCAGCTGCCTCTGAATGCCTGGATGGCTCAGCTCAGTAAGACAATTTCTAGGGAACCAGTTTTCTGGGAGTCCTTCCTTGAACAGAGTCTCGTGCACTCTCTACTTAAATGATTTTCCACATTTTTGTAGTGCATATTTGCCATACAGATTAACAGATTTCACCTGGATAGACTCAAACATATATGTAAAGTACTTTAATCATTTCCCCATTACCTGATTTTACATCCTTTCCCATTTCAGATTTTTGTGGGACTTCTAAATGTATAATGTATTTTGATTGTATTCAGCTCCCCATTACACATGCCTTACTCCCCTTGACCTCTTTCATTTATCTAGCAAATTTCACTTTCAATTTTTTGTTATCCTTTTTAAGTTCCACATATTAAAGAAAATGTGACTTTCTTCTAACTCACTCTTATTTTGTTCAGTATTAAAATCCCTAGTTCCATTATTTTTTTCTGTAAATGATGAAATTTTACTCATTTTATGACTCTATTATACTTCAGGTTGTGTATATACCTTACATTTTTTGTCTTCTCATCTGTTTGTAGGCAGCTACCCTGCTTAAATTTCTTGGCTAGGATATTAAGTGCAGCTATAAAAATGGCCATGCATGTATTCCTCTAGGTTGCTAACTTAAATCTTTCAAGGATATCCTAGATAGCCATATAGTTGGGTCTAAATATCAAAATATACTTGAGTTTTAATGCAATGAAAATCATTTCCTTGTAGACTTCCAAAGCCAACTAGTGTGCTAATTTACTTGGACCCAGTTAGTACCAAGATTTCTTTAAAATGTACAAGTTTAATGTATAAAATGCAAATAAAATAATACCATGTGACTGATTTATCATGTTGTTACAATGGCTATCATTTAGTTCTTTATTACACTTAGGTTCAGTGTCATGGCCTGCCAGTCTAGTGTGTGTTTTTGTCTGTCTAGCAAATTGGGTCCCAAAGGGTCAGCCATAGCATAATTGCTTATGTGCATAAAACTATTATATTGTTGAATCAGTGGTTCTTTAAAATGATGTAATTCATGAAAATATTCCAGAAAGACCAGAAATAATATAAAATAACCTCCAAAACCTAAGTAATGAAACATTACATTGTGATTGTTCGCATTTACAGTTTGCCTTAGCATATATTGTACTCCTTGTGTTTTCTTTTTGGTTTCTCAAAACCAGTATGTAATGAGCTTAAAAATATTCAAGGTAATTGAAGCAGTAAAGGCTTGGAGTGCATATCCTTGTATTAATTTTTTCAATTATTTTGATACTATGTTTAGAGTGTCTACTAATTTCTGCATCTGTTAGGTATAGGTATTTATTATATTAAAATATTACATGGAACCAGACTAACCTACACTGGGGTTTGTTTATCAAAATTTCAATTAATCATGTTCAAACTTTAGACCTCAATTCCAAATTTAGTGGTAAACAAAAACTACAATTTCCATGGTGGAAAATACATTAAAAGCACTTTATAGATGGAGAGGGTGGGGAAACAGGACAATGGCATAGTAATTAGAAAACACTAATCTAGAATTTAGGTTTGGAGCATATATACATAAATTATAGAAGGTACAAAATGTAGAATTATTTGAGAAATAAGTGAAATTATTATTAATGTTTGATAATTGTTCATGCTGGAAGTTAGACTATATGAAATATGTTCTTTTTCCTCATGTGGATAATGATGAAAGATGGCATCATTCACCAAATTAAATATATGTGTATGCATGTGTGTGCGTGCATGTGTGTGTGTGTATGTGTGTGTGGGAGGGTTACTTTGATGTATATGCCTGGAATGTAGTGTTTTTTTATGTACATATTACCTTTAGTATAAGATAAATGTAGGCCTCTATGGAATATATATTTCATGTAGGTACCTAGGGAATATATATTTGATGATACTTGAGAAGAAATAGACATGTTTCCTGGGTTTCAGGAGAGAAACTTGGCATACTGATCTGTACTTTCGTGGCACCCATGCACGAATGGCAATTGTTCCCATATTCTTAGATGACAACTCCTAACAAGAATGGGCAAAATATGACATGAGCTAGCATACACACTCTCCGGGAACAATTTTATTTCAAACAGACAAAGGAAGAAAAGCACTTTACAAAATAAAAGTGGTTAGAAAAATGGGAAGAACAAGAAATTTTGGTAATATACAAAGCAAAGAACGAATAGTCAAACATGGCAGACGATGTTGAATGCTTCAGAAAACTCAAAAGAGAAATGAACGTTGAACTTGAGAGGAACTAAGATGTTGGTGAACTTGGAGAGAGTAATTGCATTTCGCTGGTGAGAACAAACATCAGAATACAATAGGTTAGCCAGGCGTGTTGGCACAAGCCTTTAATCCCAGCACTCTGGAGCCTGAGGTAGGAGGAGCCCTGTGAGTTCGAGGCTGGCTTGGGCTACAATGCAAGCGCAAGGCTGGTTTGAGCTACATAGTGCGCCCCTGCCTCAAAAAACTAGGGCTGGAAGTTTGGCTCAGTGGCTTAAGCGCCTGTCTGGCAGGCGCGAGGTTGTGAGTTCAATCCCCAGTGCTACAAAAAGAAAACAAACAAACAAGGATACAATAGGTTAAGTTATAAATGTGTAGGACCCAGTGAGCATTGATGACTTCCCAGATTCTGGTACTGAGAGAATGAGTGATGAGAAATAATGGATAATTGTCATGGAACAGAGGTCACTGGTAAGTCATAATCTATATACTTTTGGTTTAAGTTAATGGGAAAGGTTGAATTAAATAACACAAGAGATATGAGAGATACAGTATGGGATAAATAAATGCTCAGGTGTGGAAGATAAAATACCCTTTATGCATATTCTTCCTGATATGGAAATGATTTCTTTGGAAGACAGCGTGTTTCTGCACCTCATGGGAGAATTTGAAAACTTTGTTTCCCTCTAATGTTGAACACAGTAACATCTACTTAGGGTAAATGTCAGGGTTGGGATGAGTAAATAAGAAAGAAATTCTAGGTTTGGAAATCCTAGGCCAGATGCGTGGGTGAAGAAAAAGCAACACAAGTAAATGACTACTTGATGTTGAAAGTGATTAATTTGTATTAGCTTATTGTTTGCATGGCATTCTTTGTAGCTCAAATAACAAATGCAAAAAAGAAGAATATTTCAAAAATAACCATAATTTGATATATCATGAAGGAATTAAAACACAAAAATTTTGCGCATTGAAACACATAGTTTTAAGATGTATAGATGATAGATATTGAATACAGGGGGTAACAATTCAGATAAGATCTAGGTAATGGAGTTTAAAAATGAATATAAAGAAATCAATGAATAGTTCTGTAAAAAAGGAGAAGTGGGATAAGTTATTTCTTTCATTTTTGTATACCTAGAGTTTGATCTCTAGTGATTGTGGTCATTTCGTATGTCTTCATCCTCTCTGCCATCCTGAGGATTCAGTCGGCTGAAGGAAGACAGAAAGCGTTTTCTACCTGTGCTTCCCACTTGATCTCCATAATGATATTTTATGGAACAGTTATCTTATGTACCTGCAGCCTAAGTCAGGTCATTCTCTGCATACAGATAAAATCACCTCAGTGTTTTAGGTGGTAGTGATTCCCATGTTAAAACCGTTAATCTATAGCTTAAGGAATCAAGAGGTTAAAAATGCCCTGAAGAAAATTATAGAAAAGTTGTGTTTGGCTATCAAATAACGAAAGAGTCCCTAGGCAAAGATGAGCAGACTTTGGGCTTTGTCTTACGTAGACTTGCAAGACTGGGAAATGACAGAGCCAGCCTTTGCACTCGGATGCTGATGCTCATTTGGGCTGTGCCGCATATGCTGTTTCAGTCTCAGAATTTTCCCTCGAGACATATTTTGTGAATATTCAGTTGTTGCATTTTAAAAGAACAAAGAAAGTGGAGATGAAGAGAGACAGATCAATCCAAATTGTGTTCTACATAATATGTTCAATAATTTAAGAGATGGTATGGAAGAATAGAGGTTGTATCTGAACTTTGTGTGATTAGCATTATTTTTTTGTGAAATAAGCATTATTTTGAAATAAATGCATACCTTGTGTCTTATGTACCAAATTTTATGCATCAATCACTTGGAACATATACCAGCATTGAACACAAGTGTGTGTTTTGTAAAACAACACTGGGCATTTCCTCGCATTCCTCCTCTTTCTGCAATCATCTTGTCAAATAGAGGACTCGCTGTTGGAGAACCTGACCCTGCATCCACAGGGCAGCAGCAAATCACTGCCTGTCCAACCTCTGCGTGCAGTCAGGAATTTTTCTCTTTGAATAGTTTGGATAATAACTCTGCAGTGAACAGTTGTTATCATAGGTAAACCATTTCTGCCCCTCAGTTTCCTCCTCTGTAACAGGCAGCAGTAATTCCTTTCTCCTAGCCCAATTTCTGGTGTTAGATAAGATTCTGAATGTGAAGGACATTGCTCAGCTCTCAGCACACTGTGGGTGCTTCACAAACACAGGTGGTTGTACTCTACTGACCCTGCTATTATATCAGGATTCCTCTTTCCAAGGTAGGCCATTGGGTAGTAGCGTTCTGTGAAATAACTGGCAACATGAGATCCTCCCCTTTGATATAAAAACATGAAAATATAAAAGCCAAAGTGTCATTTCATTACAATATTTTAAACAATTTAATTCTGTTAAAGCCATGTGTTGGAAATGAATTTTAAAATAATCTTTTTTAGGTTTCTCTATACTAACATCTCCAAATATGCATATATTTAATGAAAAATTCTGTTTTATCTCCCAAAGATTAGATAAATAGTTGTGAATTTATTTAGGTCCATACTTTTGAAAGTAAATAGAACTATCTTTTACTGAATGCATTTCTTGGGCCAAATACTAGGCAAGGCGCCTTAGCCAGGATGCCTCACTGAATTCTCAAAACACTCAGTTGAGATGGGTACTGACAGAATGAAACTATTCAAGGCTGTTTATGTGGTTCATTAACACACTGGAACTGACGTCTGAAAGAATCAAACATTTAAGTTCAATTTTGAAGAATCTTAAAGGTTAATTCTTAAGTGACTATCTTCTACTGCTAGCTAGTTACACAATGTCTGGATTTTCTTTTTCTAGTACTGAGTGGAGATTCACAAATTCCACCTCCATACTATATGTAAGTGAAAATTCTTCAGAAGTTAAAGGAATTATGAGAAATATATATAAGTCTGATTTTGGCACAAAATTTGAAACTCGCACACTTTTGTTGATCTACCCTGAAAAACAAAACAGTGAAGGGAAATGTCACATCACAAATGCATAGGACTTTGTGACTTTATCATCTGTTCTGTTATGATGTTACTTATAATGTTCCATACCTACACAAACCCAGATTCTTATGCGTTCCTATACAGTTTAAGGATATTTTACTTTTACATTTTGACATCCATGGGTCCCCTTTGGTTTTATGCAAATTCCTTAGCTTAGAACATAAGAATAGGACCTATCATAACTCTGAATGACAACCTTCTCGTCTTTAAATTGAGAAGGTTAGGAAGAGTGATCTTTAGGGGTCCCTCAACTTACATATTTACTTGTACCATAAAATGTCAACAGCTGTGTCCCCTTAGTGAAATCAGTCATAGACAAATTCAAGTTGCAACAAATATAGGAGGAAAAACTATGACTTCTGCAAGTACATAATTGTAGTTGTTCTTCTCCATAGATTGTAATATGACTTTAAAGGAGTTAATATACAAGGCATGTATGCACTCCAGCAAACTAATGCTTCAGAAGTATGTCTAAGGGAATATGAGAGAATTGCAGGCAACATACAAAACCTACAAGTCCTTCAAAGTATTTACATTTCAGATGTATTCCTAAAAATTTATGCCTCTAAAACAAGTAACTTTGGAATTGAAGTCTGTTTTCAAATTTTCAAAATTATCAATTTCTGTAGCATAAAATGGGTTAAGGGCAAATTACTTATCTTCTTTGGATTCTATTTTCTACATCTGTGCTTAGTATGGAGAGTGGTTAAGAGAAGTAAATGAATTGGTAAATGTTTAGTATTTAGAATAAGACAAGAATAACAAATACTCACTAAATTGCAGCTATATATTTGTTTTTGTTTCTATTCCTGACATTACCACAGAAATTTTGAGCTAGGTGATTTTCTGTCAGTTAAAATATAACATTTTAGAAATCTTGCAGTGAAAACTCTATTCCTTTTAGGACCCTGGAATTCACTTAGAAGTTACAGCTAAAGTAGACAACATTTAATTCAAAATATAAAATTTTCAATATCAGTATTCAAAGTCATTTGTTGTAATTTTATTTAAGCTAGGTAACTAATCAGTTGTACATACAAGCAAAAACAAACAAGTAATTATACCAATAAAATAAATTTCATTCACGAGAAAACACACCAGGTGATATCACTCATTCTCTATCAGGTTCTAGTCATTCTGCCACGGCATTTGAATATAGTTATTATCTAAAATCTCACACTGTACCTAATGAAGCGGGTAAGCATTTTCTTCATTTTTTATTTAGTTGAGTTTTACATATCAAAAAGCCAAGAGTGAAAAACTCAAATTTAGGCAGCCACTTTCTGAAATCAGGCATGGTTTTCATAATCCTGGGTCTTAAGAATTTTGTTATTCCCTTTTTCATGTTTTATCATCCTTCGTTTTACATCCAGAGATAGAAACACCATTCAGTACAGAAACAGAAGCCCAAGAAACACAAATATTTATGTAAAAGCAATTAGAAACAAAACAAACTATGCTGGTTTTATGTTTTGTTTGTGGGTCTGGTTTTGAGGGTTGAGCTCTGTCACCTCCAGATTAATTTTAGAGCAGGTGTACAGCAGTGTGTGTCTGTGCAGGAAAAGGCTTAATGTCTATTTGGTACATTTGAATCTCCAAGTTCAGATCCCTGTGAAAACGCAAGTTAACCTTAATGTATGATTATTGGTAGAAAGGGATTGAAAGTATATGCAGACATACAAACTTCAACACAGTCAGCATTTAAGCACCATGGTCATAAAGGATTCTACGAAACAGAGAGTTGCAGAGAATCACACAAAATGCCAGCGTTCATGGGGATGGGAGTGGATGGGATGGGGGGAGCGGGAGTATAAAAGATCAAGATGCTGTCAGATAGGTACCAATTCCCCACAATGAATGTGTTTATTATGTATCGCAAACACATACTAATAAATAGTGGAAAGAATTAAAAACCGAAAATGATGATTTTCAACTGAGTCATCAAGATGTTATCCACTGAGACTTCATTACCTATAAAAAAGTATCCCACCTTGGACATTTCTATCTGTCACTATTGTGGTATGTGACACCACTGTGTGCCTCTGTACATGTAGACACAGACTTGCTAGACAGTGTGGAAAACAGAGTCCCTGGGCCACCCTGTTAACCCTGCTTTAAAAATCAGAGATTTTGTTCAGTCCCCCAGTTCTAAACACACATCATGCCAGCGTGTGTGAGTCACTGGCTCATGAAGTACAAACAAGAAACAATCAGCTTGTGTTGAAACCCTGAGCTATTCTTCCTAATGGCAGTAGCTATCATAATCTTATAAAACGGAAATATGGGAGGATAATGGTAAAGTGCTAGCTTAATTTTTCTTCTGAAATTCTGTAATAAGAAAAATCAACAATAAAAGCATACTAAATGGCTAAATTTTTAACTAGAACTCACGGTGTGCAAGGGTGTCTGAGTGAATAGCAGGGACCAATGATGGTATAATACCACAGGGTTACACCTAATGGGACAAAAACTCAGACGATCCACCCTGTGCATTTTTAACACAACTTGTTATAAGCCATGTACTTCCAATTGTATGTGAAGATCTGACATTCAAATAATTAATTTATTACCCTTCTTTCTTAATATCCATTTTTTTTAAAGAAAACAAAACTCAGACAGACTTGAATTTCAATTTAAATTTTTCATATTAGTAGTTGTGTGTGCTTAGGCAATTTACAAATAATAAGCACTGATAGATGAAACCTGGCCCTCCTTTAGGTTTGTTTGACTGTAATAAGTAGCATTCTTTGATCAATGGCTGGCAGACATATGCAACCCAATCAGGCTTTGGCTCTGTTACTTAATGACTGGTAAATCTCTGGGAGTTCCAAGACCTAGTGTTTAACTTTATGTAACAAATATTTTGTAACCAGCACTTATGAAGCACTTGTACATACCTGATACAGTTCTTATGGAGCACTTGTAAATACCTGATAGAGACCTCAACATTTCATAAATACTAACCCATGCAATGCAATTAGTTGTGTTATTTCCTAGTAGGGGAAGCAGGTTTGCAAGGCTGGGAGGGAAAACAAAAGGGTTGTATAAGACTGCAGGGAAAACAAATCAAGGAAATAAAGAGCTCAAACAATGCCATTCCAGAATCCAGACCTCAAATAAAACACAACCCTGCCTCGCTCAGAATAGACATGTGGGTGTTTGCCTGTTTGTGCCTGTATTTAAACACAAACCATACACAGTCTCCTTGGGTCCTTGCAGACAATGTTAAAGTCTCCTAAGATATTAAGGTCTATTAAATAAATAAAATCTAATAAATAATAAAGTCATATTTTTGGTTGATTGTGGAAGAATTGCAATAAAATTTTTAATGTATTTTGCTTCTTTTGTTTCATGAAGCACGACATGATTGTTTACTTACTTTTAATATTTTTAAGGCTTTCTTTGAAGCTTCTTTCACCTCTTTGTTCCTTAGACTGTAGATTAGGGGGTTTAACATGGGGATCACCACGGTGTAAAACACCGAAGCCATTTTGTCTGTGTCCAAGGAGTGTTTCGACTTGGGCTGTAGGTACATAAAGATTAGCGTGCCATTAAAAATAGTGACAGCCACCATGTGGGAGCCACAGGTAGAAATGGCTTTGCGTCTCCCCTGGGTAGAACGGATCCTCAGTATGGCAGCAATGATTAAGAGGTAGGAGATGAGGACAATTGAAGAGGAGCAGATCATATCAAAGCCAGCAAAGGCAAAAATGAGAATTTCTTTCATGTGTGTGTTGGAACAGGAGAGAGCCAAGAGGGGGAGGTCGTCACAGTAGAAATGATTGATGACATTGGAGCCACAATAAACCAGGCGGAAGGTGATGATGGTATGGAAGAGGGCAACCAGGAAGCTGTACGTGTAGGGCACAGCCACCAGCTTGATGCAGACTCTCTTTGACATCAGGATTGAATAATGCAGGGGTCTGCAGATGGCAGCGTTGCACTTATAGGCCATGGAGGCCAGAAGGAAGCACTCAGTGATCACGAAGGTCAGGAAGCAGCCCAGCTGAGCTGCACACGCGTGGAAAAGAATGATGTGTTCCACAACAAAATTCACCACCATCTTGGGAGTAATGGCCGAGGAGTAGGAAAGGTCCACAAAGGCCAGGTGACTGAGGAAGTAGTACATGGGGGTGTGGAGTCCAGCATCGATCCTGATCAAGGCGATCAAGCCAAGGTTGCCCAGCACTGTCACCAGAGAGATGACTATGAACACCATGAAGCATGGCACCTGAAGCTCGGGCCGATCCGTAATCCCCTTGAGTATGAACTCAGTGACATAGGTGACATTAACTTCGGCCATCTATTACGGCAGGTGTGGAGTTTTCTGCATTTAAAGAATAAAAGTGACACTTCTCATGGCCTCTTCCAGTCTTTGGGGAAGAAGATCATAGCTTTCTTCTTGCTTGGAATCATGTTGTGTAGGCAAAAGGAATACCTTAACTCTCTAATGACAATTCTCCATTGCTTTTACTTTCACAGTGGTCTTAAGAAGTATGTTGCTTTTTGATGTTAGAGGATAAAGGAAGAAATTTTTGATTAAAAATTAAATATTAAGAAATCATTTGAAGCAACATTAATAGTTCAGTGGTACATTGCCACTGTCTTTTCTATGTTAAATAAACATAGCATCGTGAAAAATGTAATTCATAAATGGAACCATATTTATACTTCCCTTCTATACAACTTTGTACATTCTCCTATAAGATATATACAAACAATACAAGATAATTTTATGTACTAATGATGCATAAATAATTTTATGTCTTCTGTGACCTGCTCCATTTTCGGTAGTCCTATCTCTATTAATTGAATAAGTAAATTATACTATAGAAGCTAATTAAAAATTGATGAGAAGCAAAGTAAAATATGTGATTTTATTTACATAGAAATTAGAAAGGCATGATTTTTTCCAATTTAAAATTCCCCATGTTTTGAAATTCATAGCCAAAAAGTAAAAAGAATTAACACAAATTAAGTAGGTTATCAATTAACACTATTCTAAACTATATGTAGAGAGATATCTTTCCTCATAAATATGTGTAGATATATTACAAAGGCTTAAAATATCCAAAACATGCCATGGATACAGCTCAGTGGCCTAAGCCCCTGCCTGGCAAACGTGAGTTCATGAGTTCGATCTATGGTACCAAAACAAAAACAAAAACAAAAACAAAAACAAGACAAACAAACAAAAAAACATATACCCTAATTGGAAGCACTTGTTTATAGTGTGTATAATTATACAGATTAGTGGGTTTCAATGTGATGTTTTTATACATGAATATATCAAACTGATCACATATCTCTTTATACATCTCTCCTTCTTCATTGTACTGATCCATTCCTCTTCAGATTTAAGTAGTTTTGTAAAAATATATACAGGTCAAAGGTGTTTTGATGTAACTTGCATAGTAATTGTAATCATTTATAGCTCTGCCAGCCGTTTAAAAACAGAATAGTTCCATTAAGCCCAGTATTAGTCTATTTAAATTTTATTTTTGCTTCTGGGTTTCTTTTCCATAAAGTAGAACCAAAAGTATAGTGTCTTACTCCTTAAGTTTTAGTTGCTAACATGAAAGAACAAGGCTTATAACCATCTCTAATTTTTTATATTGTGTAGCTACATGTTGGAAGCTGGGGGAAGAAAACCAGAAGAGTTGTAGTTTACTGAAGATTTCCCAGCTTCCCACAAGTGACTATTTTATTAAAGAGTAATCAAAATTAGGGCTTCTGTGACCTAAACTAAGGATTCCCTGAGACTGAAGATAATCAACTTTTTCTCAGTCTTTTGATTTCAATTGGATTGCAAAATCATCATTTAAATCCTTACTGAGTATAATTAGAAGGCTACTGTACAATGCAAAAGTAAATTGGACCACTTTCTCTGAAATAGTGTCAGAGGAAGAGGTTTATTTATAATTTATTATAAACTGTAATTAACCAAGACCATGTGCAGAATAGAATATTGAATGGTATGTCTTTTATATGACTTCAAGGTTTGTGGAGCTTCCAAGGTTCAAACCAAATCAGTGGAAATCTTGTTGGAACAAAAATGCATCCATGAGAACATTAACTACGGGAGATCCTTACAATGGTTAATTAAAGTAGAATATTTAGACATCATATTATAGTAGAAAATAAATATTCTTGGTGAAACTGTACATTAAACTAGAACTTGGATTTCAAGTTCAAAACCTTAAAAATCTCAGAAACAAAGTTACCTACGAAAGTATTAAGATGCTCATATAATAAGGTATCTGTAATTGGCACTGACTTTACAGCCCTGTAACTTATTTTATCAGAATTTATGAAAAGTAACTTGCATTTGTGTACAGCAATTAGATTCTCTAGGTTGTTCAAAAACAATCATCATGTCCAACTCTAACCATTTATTCGTTTTCGCAAGTCTGGCAATTTTTCGGAAAATTCTCAAAATCATTGACATAGTCTAACCACAGTTTTCTTTCATAGTTGATGTATCCTGCATCATTTCATATTTTCTAAAGAAAGTTTTGCCTGAAACTTTATTGTGCATCAAAATTACCTATGATCTTCTGAGTAACCCAGTGCTCAGGGGTCCCATACAAATCTATCAGAATGTGTTGTGGGGTGGGGAAACCCCAGGTGATTTTAAAATGAAGCTATGTTTGAAAACCAGTAAAGAACAAATTCAGGGATTGAAGTGGCAAGCAGACTCATCAATATTTTCAGAATCATTTATTTCTCTTTTGGTTTTGTTGAGTAAAGCTCGACTGAACTCATTTAGTACATGACTCCACCATGCCAATGGCATTCAAATTGGGATACACCTTTCTAGTTACATGGAAAGACTCAGAAAGGGTTAAATGGACAAAGGGTTTTTAAGAAAATCAATCTTCAGTTGCTCCATTTCTCTAACTGCTCTTTTCTGAGAGCACCTGTGTTTTTGGTTCTTATTTATCTTCTCTCTTCAAAATCCACCTTTCTTTTTGCGCACTTTCTTTCCCTTTCCTTATTACAGTATCTATTGTACATTTTGGGTCTTATTACACTTTCAGGTTTTTTTTAATTG
This sequence comes from Dasyprocta punctata, assembly GCA_004363535.1. Lineage (NCBI taxonomy): Eukaryota > Metazoa > Chordata > Mammalia > Rodentia > Dasyproctidae > Dasyprocta > Dasyprocta punctata. The sequence goes on along the minus strand of RJWM01018110.1, from coordinate 20,714 downwards.
TTATTTATTTTTTACACTAGGGAGACAATACGATGCTTATGAATGTGAGTCTGATTTATTTTATTTATGAGTATAGTCTCAAGTTATCTCCATTTACCTATAAAAGCCTCAAGATCATACCTTTTATGGCTGAGTAATATTCCATTGTATAAAAATACCACATCTCTTTCATGCATTCTGCGGTTGATGGGCATTTTGGTTGTTTCCAAGATTCATTTTTTATGACTAGATCACGTAACTTGAATAACTACTTCTAAGATAACAATATGTAATATATTGACTAGCATTGATTTTTTACTGTTTTTTTTGAAATTCTGTATTATTTCTACCTTTTTTCTGTTTTGCTTTTTAAAATAAAAATTTAAAAAAATCCACCTTTCTTTAACTTTACAAATGTGTATGTGTATGTCCCATCTATCTGGAATTTATATGACTTCTTGTGCGTGGGCAAGCAAATGCTTTATATGTTAAACAATTTAAGCATTTGAGTATTTGTTTTCATCACGATACAATCAATATGACCTGTATTCTTATTGAGACAAAATTCAAATACACATTAATATCTATATTGAAAATATGTAGATATTTTAATCATTTTATAGTAAAGCATGTTAGCTTTAATTTTTCTCTCTTTAAAAATGTCTAGTATCAGTTGGGTGTGGTGGCACACTCCTGTAATTGTAGCACATGGGAGGCTGAGGCAGGAGTATCCTTGCAAGTTTGAGACCAATCTGGTCTGCAAGGTGAGCCCAAGGCCACCTGAACTGCACAGCGAGACCCCATTTCAAAAGGACAAAAAAAAAAAAAAAAAGAAAAGTCTAGTATGTATATTTTGCCTATATCACATAAACAGACTTGCACATAAACACACACACTTAAAAGTTACTAAATGCCAATATCTATAACACACAAAATTCCAGTATTTATAAAGTGTAAATATTATATCTTGCACCTATTCAAACTACTGGTGAAAAAATCTAGATGTCAAGTATTCAAGTTGAAAAAATATTTGCTTTTCTATTTATTTTAGCATGCACTACAATTCATCAGTAATCATCACTTTTAGTCCTTTTGGGTGGTGATTTAATGCCAATCAGTTTTATTTCATTATTTCTTTTCTCCAGATACTATTGTGTCCATTTAGAATCAAAAACACAAGTGCAGAGCAAATTAATTTTTCTCATACTCATTTTTTTTTTTTTGACACAAAGTCTTGCTTTGTAATCCAGGCTGTCCTGGAACTCATGGTGATCCTTCTGCCCCAGCCTCCCTAGTGCTGGGCTTACAGGTGTGCATCACCATGCCCAGCCCTCATACCCTAATTCTTAAAGGGCCTTACTGCTTGACAATTAAGAATACACGTGCTATTTTATGCAGTTTAGCATCTGGCACAGCAACAATTCTCTGGCACAGAAAAAGCATTCAAAAATGCAGTAAAAGAAAATGATCCTTGAGAACACCTTGCTCCTAACAACTGCGCATTTGGTCCAGTATATACTGAGTCACTTGCTGCTGAGTGTTACGCACGTCCTAACCGGACTTCAGCAGGATTTGGAAACACGTCCCTGCTTAGCATGCTTTATTCCAGAGCTGCATCAAATTTGTTTCCTGCAAAAGAACTTGTCAGACATGCTCAGGAAGTGCACAATGGTTCATTTGTGTTCAGATTCAGTTGTGTATTCAACCATAGATGATTTCCCTCAGCAACCAAAATGTGAAAATAACACGGCCTTGCTTAAAAATAAATAAATAAATAAATAAATAAATAAATAAATAAATAAAATGCTGGAAACCCCTGTGCTGAAACCCATTTCCTAGAAGCCCTGCTGGAAACAAAACAGACTTTTTCTGAGAATATTTGGCAAATGGTATTCTAATGGACTTCTATTCCAGAATTTGAAAATTATAGTGAGTATCCATTTTTTATTTATTTTGTGTTCACTGATTCCAAAGGAAGGACTTTTTTATGTTTAGGAAAAGAAAAGGAAAGAAAACTGTTTCCAGAACTTAAATGGAGAGCCATTCTTGGTGAAACACTTTTGTGAAAGACTTTTAGGCAGGAAATCCCACACATTGCCATGTATCTCCTCCATCAGCTAAATAATGACTACTCACTTTTGAGATTATAAGGAGAGTTAACTCTGACATTATCTGGTTAGCCTGAGGGCATGTAAAAAGAGAAGAGGGAGAGGGAGAGGGAAAGGAAGAAGGAGGGGGCCAGATAGAGAAAGAGAGACAGAGACAGCGACGGACAGAGACAGAGACAGAGAAAGCTGAGGATTAATGAAGTAGCAATCACGTAAAATAAGTTTGAAAGTGCACAATGAAGTTAGGATGCAGTATGACCAACGAATTGGATAACTCATGAAGAAAATAGATTTTTGCAGAGATCTGGAGCGCAGTGAAGTTTTAATTATTTGCTCTGTATCCAAACTCTGACTCACCTCTGGTGATGAACTTGGCTTCCAGTGAGCAAATTCTGACACCACCGAGGTAATGTATCATCTCTCAGGTCCCACAGAGTGCAAAAGTGACTCTCTGGGGAATCCAAAAGCTGTGCTAAGTTGCTCCAGGCCTCTTTGAATATTAAGATGAGCTTGACAAATTATGCTGGGGCCTTAAAGGAACTGTTTAACTATCTGTATTCCTGAAACACCTGTACTTTCAATACATAATTATATATTTCTTAGAAGGCAAATATGGGTTCTACTCTTGAAAACACAATAATAAATGATAAGGTTGCAGTCGTTTAGATCTAAAACTCAAGCTTTATGAAACAATAAAAACAGTGTTTAAATTCTGAGTAAGAAGATCTTAGGTAAGGTACATGTATGTTTTAAATCTTGACTTCTCCAATTTTAAAGATTAATTAAAATTATATTCCTTACAATGTTTTTGTGAATATTAAATATATACATAAGTAAGTTTAATGAACCATATATATGTAGCTATTTCAAATATATATATATATATAGTGCTATATATAGAGTTCAGTAATCTATAAAATATAAGTACTAAAAGAAACTTGCTTTAGGAAAGATAAAATATCATAAATAAAATCATGATTCTTCCAAAACTGAAATTATAAAGAGTTTCCCTCAGAGTTTCAGCCTTTGTCTTGGTGAATCTAGAACCCTTATTGAATATGTCTTCTGGTCACTGTGTCACCCTTAATGAGCACAACTGCTGACTTCTGATGTGCCTTAGAACTCACTTGCTCATCTCTCTCTATCTGGAATATGTGTATGTGTACGTGTGTGCCAGTAACCATTCCAAGAGGTCTGCATCTGGTCACTCTGCATTCTCAGAGCTCACTGCTGCCTCTGCATCTATGACCCTCCGGATTAATTTGCCTGTCCCTGGCTCCCATGTGCATTTTTAAATAAAAAGCAGTTTTTGTTTTTTACTTACTCTCAGTTTATAAAATTGGAATATGTTGATTTTGTAGCACATTAGGAACTGTTGGTTCATTTTCTATTGCTTTCCTAAATTAATGGTGAAACAGGAAATCTTTGTTACTAAGGGCAAACTTCAGTTTCTTCTCAATCGTCAGTGTGAAAAGCTATGATATATGTATTACAGGTGTCCAGGAAAGTACAGCTCACGGCAGTTACACAAATTCTTTAAAAACCTGTCAAAGCTTCTAAATTCTCGTAACTCTTTATTCTTTCCAATCGATCTTTTCACCCATCCCTGAGACAGGACCTTGCTTAGTTATCTGACTATATTACTGCTGATAAATAAAAAGATCTCCCTTCTTAGCTGAATAGTGGCCCAAATTGGATAATGCTATGCACTGCCTCCCTTGTTCTGACAGCACATTTTCTTTTTCTCATGTCTCTCTGTTTTCAGATTCAGGTTCACTTTTTTCTTTAATCTATTAGTTCTTTCATTTCCTCAATGTTTATGAACCTCTTATTGTAACCAAAACTTCAACTATTAATGTGTCTTGAATTTATTTCTCTTAGACACCTGCTTCCACTTAAAATTTCTATATTTAAATATTTAATGTATGGTACAATACATGGTTCAATTCTGACTCAAATTCTAAATTCCAAACACCAGTATGTTGACCTCAAATCTAGCCCTTGTCCTATGTGTTATATCTTGATGAGTGGTCCTAGTCTCTACTACTCTATCCTTCACCTCTTGGCCTTTCTTTCTTTTGAAGATTTATGTCTAATTTGTCCCCTAGCTGTTTACTTTGGCATGCTTTTCTTTGCATATCACTGGTGTCTTCTCATCCAAACTAACATCTTTTCTAAAATTGTTAAAATTGCATTTTAATTGGCTTCAAGTAAACATTTTGAAACACAAAAGCCCATTTGAATAACTGTACCTATTCAAACTGCTTCGCTGATCTCCAGACATATTTAGAAAGAAAGTGAAGTTTCTTACAGCGCTGTAGAAAACAGAAACATAAAAGTAACACCCAGAATTTGGAGACAGATTTACTTTACATTGTTGGGCACTGATTATGATTCATTCTCAAAATACCAGGCCCTGATCTCTGATGGTCTAGGGTTTTGATATGATGCATAAGCAGGAGATACAAGGGAGGTACCGAAGTGAGACAGGACAGCCTGGCCATTCTTCTGATTAACCAGCAGGGTGAGGTCATCAGTTACAGGAACAGATCAATGATCATCGGTTACAAGACTAAATTAATGGGCGTGTGGCTTGGTACAATCAGATGACCCTTATATTTGGTCATGCTTTGGTTACAAGGATCAAGAAAGCAATTAGAGAGCCATCAAGCAGTTCCAGAGCTAGGCAGCTTCAAAAGAAAAGTTTTATAAAGAACAATTTCTCTTGTACAGTTTTGCCCCTTCAACAGTAGTCTCTGGAATTCTCCATGACTTGACCTAGGCTTTCCTTTCTAATGCCGCTTTGTTCTCTATCCTACAGAATTCTGCTACAGACTGTGGCTTCATTTCCTTCAATGTCCCTTACTTGCTGCTCCAAGGCTGGTGTTTTTTGTTTCTACTACATGCTGCCCTTACCTTACACCTGTTTACCAACTCATACTTGGAAAATCTAAGTATGATTTGCCAGGGAAGGTGTCCCTGAAAACTGTCCTGTGCTTGGGTTTCCCTTATATATTCTTAGCATGTTGCATGTCTCTTTGGAAGGAATTATCACACTTTACAATCATATATGCCTTTATGGGATTATATATTTTAAGTGTGTCTTTGAGCAGATGGTAAGTTCTAAGAGGACAGGACCAGGTCTATTTTGTTTATGATTCCTTATAATGGTTGAAGACTATCAAAACATTAAATAAAAATGTTTTAATTAACTATCTTTCCATTTTAAAACCTACTTACTCAGTTTGAAATATAAGTTGTCACAAACACTGCTTGTACTAGATGGGACTAGCAGTATGTTTAAATCCTGTCTTAGAACTTCTTAAGGTCTTATGACTAATCAATTGCATCACCTTTCATTGAGCTTTTGGAAAGCAGCTAGTTCCACATGGTCATTTAAATTCATGGGGAAACTAAGACTCACACCATAAACCTCTCAGCCTCAGCTCTGGATGAATGAAGCAGCATCACACCCCTTGATAGTAGTAATATTCACAGATGTTAACAGACACTTCTATTGAGCCAAGAGGCGTTTCTTTTAGCATAGTTAGTCCTAGTTACACTCCTAGATTGCAAGTGCCATTATTATTCCTATTCCCAAAGGTGGAGACTGATGTTTTGGTAGTTTATACACCTTGTTAAAGCCACGCACCAAAAAAAACAAGCCACTTCACAGTGTAAGTGCTGATTTACCCCTCTCCTCTGTTCTCAGAGCAGGAGAATCCTGACACCCGTGGACCATGTCTCCCAGGAATGCTTGGTGGCGGGGTTCAGTTGGATGCAGTCGGCAGGAAACCTGTCAGAAGCTCAGAGGCAGGAGGCGAGGGAAGTCAAGGGACTTTTCCCTGCTTAGTCCTATGTCTTTCACAGGAACTGTGACCCTTTACTCAGTCCCCCCACCCCAGGCAGCCTCAGCCGTCCAAGCCTGGCTCGCAGTGGGTTCTTACTTCTCCCCGTGGCCCTTCAGCCCTCGTAGTGATGACAGGGTTGCACTGCTACAAAATCCTCCCTTGTCCCCTGTGATTTATGTGAGGTGTTGCAGGTCAAATCTTCTCAGGAATTTGATACATAATATGCTGTAGTCACTAAAATCCATCTCATTTTTTCCTGATTAAAGAAGCACTTCAATCATTTCCTAGGAACAATATCGCCTCTCCGTATTTGGGTGAGAGCAAAGACATTTTAAGAACTCTGGAAAAAATGCAAATATTCAAGACTTACAAAATTGAGAGGATTGTTTCCCCTAGAAATTAGGAAATGCTCTGTAAAGTGGATTTATTATCTGTTGAAAGCATGAATTTCCACGTTGCCTATATGTCCATGTAAAAAATATCACTTACATGAAGTGCAATACATAAGGACGTGAAGAACGAAGCACCCGCAGACACGCTGTGAGGCGGTCAGTCCGTCAGCCTTGCGTTGCGGTAGTGAAATATGCGTCAGTGAACTCACCGAGATAACAGTTTTATTATGGTTCATGGTTTTAAATATTACAGTCCAGGGTCAAATGGGCCCCTTGATTTGATCCTCTGAGGAGGGCGGCGCGTGTTCCTGGGAGCGTGCGGCAGGGTACATCTCTCCCTTTAGGGTCTAAGAAGCCACAGGAGGAAGGAGAGGAGACTGGAGCTCAAGGGTCCTCATCAGGGTCGCCCCACCCGCAGCTGAGGTCCTCCCGCAGCTCCTGCGTTCTCCAGTCCTGCGCCTCCGCGGGCACCAAGGCCGGAGCCAGGCTAGCACTGTGCGGGGCCCAGAGAGCCGCAGTGGTGAAATGCGGTGAGGCCTGAGACTGACCTCGGTGACAGCAGTGGGGACTGAGTGGGCGAGGGAACCGGCGTGGTGAGACCTGTGTGACCGTGGGCTGAGGAGCTGAAGCCTGGCCCTTGTGATGGGAAATTATTAAGTCAACTCCCCTAGTTTTGTCCTTTTTGAAAAATTGCAAAAGGAATCGATTTTGAAAGCTATATTATGCAATAAATAACTAGTGAATAAAAATGAAGGAGACATTTTTAAATAGTTATATTAATTTGGGGTTTGGAGTACTAGTAATTACCTATTAAAAGTATTACTACATAGGCTGGGAAATCTGAAAAAAAGAGAAAAAAAAAGAAGACAGCTTCCAAAGAAAAAGTAAAATATGTTTCACCATGAATGTGGTCAGTAAAATCCAGGGAAATCAACAAGTCAGGATATTGGAGCTTCACTAAAAATGCAATCCCTATTTACTGCAGACAATTTTTTTAAATGTAACATGGAAAATTTTAGTATTGCATGCAATCTCTTATGAGATGAATGTTTTGAATTAAGATATACACCAACATTATTCAAATAATGACATTTGATAACATTGTGTTGCTTTCCCATGCTTGGATTTGAATGACTTCTAAATTATTCTTCCATTAAAAAAAATAAAAATGTAAAAGGATAAAGAAGAAGCTGATTTGCCAAAATATTTAAAGCACCAGAAGTAGGTGAACGAGGATGTCCAAGTCTCCAGGCTGAGAGAGAGCAGAGCCAAGGGAAGGCGACTGAAGCTGGCAGAATTAGAATACAGTGGGGAAATGCCACAGCGAGGTAAGAGAGCAGGAACACGTGCTGAGAAAGGATGATGAGCTTTTTTTTTCTATCAGAGATCAAATGATTGGAAGAGTAATAGTATATGGTATAAGTTTTTCCAAGCAGTTAAATTTGAAGAGGCGAAAGGTGCTACACGTTGAGACATGGTTCAGTGACATAGTAAGGACAAAGATCAGCAACAAAGCTACAATTAATGAAGGTTTTACTATAGACACCCAGGGAAATAACAAGGATAAAGTTGCAAAGAAAGGACCATGATTACACAGTGGTTTATAACCCATACTCCTGAGTTTAGTCTAATTTCTATAGTAGGACAAAAGCAAAAAACATATATATTAGACATAGATATAGATATAGATATACACATAGATATGGAGCTTTTATATATACAATCAAGAGTAGCATTTTCAAAATGATTTTTAATAAAACAGACACTTAAGTTCTGTAATACTGTAGTCTGAATTTGAATGACTAACGTAAAAAAGAATAAAATTCTAAATGAAAATAAAGCATTACATAATATACTTGTGTGGACAAATGCAAAAATTTATATATTTAGTTTACTATTCCTTACATTGTGTGGGCTCATAATTAGAAGACTAGGTATCTTTTTAGAAAAATAGTAAAAGTTGTCTTGTTAAGATGTATCAAATAATCAAATGATAAAAGTAAAGAGGTGTGTGTGTGTGTGTGTGCGCGCACGTGTGTGTATGTTAAACAACGAATTTATTCAATGATACTAGTTGAAGCACAGTAAAGAAAACCATTCACGGGGACCAATGGGGGACAGAGATTGTGCTCAACTATGATAAAAGCCAATAAAAGTAGAAATGTATGGCCCCAACACAGTGGGGGTCAATGGTGGAAAATGGCTGCGAGGAAACATCAGGATTAAGAGGACTGGATAGCCAGTCTTAGAGGGAATGCGCTGAAAACAGTTCAGTATAATCAGACGTCGTCATCTTCTTCTTCTTCTCTCTCTCTCTCTCTGTCTCGCTCTTTCTCTCTCTGTCTCTGTCTCTGTCTCTCTCCAATATTCATCCTGTTACTACTAGCAACAAAAGCACACAAGATTTTGTTATGATTATTGACAGGGATACTGTCACGTACACTTTATTATCTTGAAATAAATTTTAAATACTTATATTTTATATCATATATGTGTTCAGTTTGAGAGAGAAAGAGAAAGCATGTAGTAGGTATCTGTCATAGTACAAAGCAAACCTGTGTGCTAAGAAACACATTTATCAGCTTTAACTTGAAAAATTATTTTAGTCATCTGAGGCTTTCTCTTATCTGATCACAGGATCATTTAATGTACATCTCGGTGTCTTTTGTATGGGTTAATTATCATTATGATGTGCTTAAGTATTTTTGTCACCTTTCCTGGGACATAACAGTCGGTAAGTGTTAGGCACTTATTGTTATTGTTAGTATTACTGTTCTAGTCATAATTTTTTTTTTTTTTGGTTACCAGTGATTGAACTCATGACCTCATGCTTGCCAGGCAGGCGCTTATGCCCCTGAGCTAAATCACTGGCCCATCTATTCATAATCTTTATAGCATAACTGCTTTGCAGTTACTAAGAGCATTTAATTTATTATTGATCTACGCTTCAAAATACTTCTGGGCTGTAAGTAGTGTTTTAATTTCTTACTTAAGACTCAGAGTCTGTGACTTTCCCAGGAGTGCACTGGTAAATGGGATACAATGGGTACAAATGGACATCTCGCTCCAAATCGTCTTCTCTTCCTACTGCCTTGTCTCCCAGAAGAAGATGCCTCAAGGGAAGGGAAATACTCCTCCTCCAGGAATCGTAATTATTCCAACACACTCAAATTAAACTGCATGTTCATTAACCTTAATGGAAAAGTTGAACTTTGTATTTGTTGACATTGGTTTCCGTTAATATGTCCCCTTGATAAAGCCGGGGAACCACTGATTTTACCAAGGCCCACAGAAGCTGATTAGCAACTAAACCCACTTCCCAGCCCAGATGGTGGGGAATTCTCCTGGCAAAGAAGAGTTTCATAACAAGACCCAGAGAGACAGCTTCATTACCCAGCACTCAAGTGAACTCTGACTGCGGTTTCTTTCCCTTAATGATCAGCAATTATTTAATTAAAATCAACAGATGAAGAATGGAGGCTACAGAAAATGGCACTTTTAATTTTCTCAGTTGCTCTGAATTTCTTGAAGTCTGGATAGAAATGGAATTGCTAAGCTGACTGACTGTTTTAGAGTAGGAGCAGACAACAGGGATTGGCAAGCACCTAACTTTTGAATAGTGAGACACTTACTGCACTTTAGGCTGCATCAAATATGATAGGAACGTGGTCTAAGACTCTGTGGTAAATCACAGCCTTTATCACAATTACAATTTTCAACCATGTGCTATGGCTGGAACATCCTACCAGAATCCATTAAGGAGAGTAAGGGATGTTTCACTCTGTTTTGAAAAAAGAAACCCATAGTCAGCCTGTTAAAGTCCTGCTCACATGGAGATAGGAAAGGAACGTGGAATGTGTGGGAACTCACTGCACCCTGACAATGTAGCACGGTGTATGTCACAGGAACACACTACATCCTGAGTGTGCAGGGCGGCAGGTGTCACTTCTGCAGTTTGGACAGGGACTACAGTTTGTGACCTGCAGTAACTAAACAGACTATTGATTTGTGCTCCTTGCAGAATCATTCACAATGGGCAGAATTATGATGTTTATGGCTATGGTTTTAACTTTTTCAAGGAATACAATTGGCCACAAAAATCTCATTGCGTAGCAAATATTATATTTAAAAGTATTAAAAATAAGTCACTCTAGTAAAACTACTTAAGTAATTTGATAAAAAATATAAAATGTTCAGTTTAAATTATCATGGAGATAACAGTATGTGTCAGTGCATTTTTAATTAGAGCACATTCAAACATTATTTATGCATAGCCACACACTCCTTTTTAATTAAACAATAACGACTAAAATATGACACATTAAGAGCTATGTAAAAAAAGAGAGGAAAAGCCTCAGATTAAATGAGTTAGAATTAAAATGAAAAGTAATATGACTAGATGTCAACACAATAAGTGGTTAAGAAGTGAATAAGAAATATGTGTATGCATGTCTGTGTACACAGTATTCTAGCACTAACTTAAACAATTTGTGTGACATTGGGTATCTGTTCTTCCCTTTATTAAGCTTTATGTGTTTCATATGCAAATAGAAGACAGAAAAAGAAGTTATTTATTGTAATAATTATTTTATTATTTTTATTGTAATTATTAAAACCTAAAATTAGGAGTTTTTTTTATAAGTGTCAGTGGCTATACTCCATGAAAACACCTTTGAATGACGTCTGTGTAAGCATAAAAATATTACCAGGGGTTTGCACTACCAAATATGGTTCTATTTTCAACAATATTCATTCATTATCAGCCAAAAAGGACATTACCATAGAGAAAAACGGACACTAAGAATGTGACATGGCAGAGTTGAATCTAAAAATCTTAATGTATTTTTAAATAGTATATATTTCACCTGTTCTTTTTAAAAATGTAAGTATTATTGCAATTAACCATTTTATTTCATTACTTGATTTATTCACAGAATTCAATAAATAAATAAGGAAAAACAATCAAAAATGTTTTCTTTCAATGAATTCTTAAAAAATATTTGACCAAAATTAATATAACAAAATTCTTAGGAAACCAACAATAAGAAAGACATTAGCACCATAGTAAAAATGATTTGTCATGAATCAGTAAGCATAATCATGCTTAATGGAGAAAGAGTAGAAACATCACAACGAACATTACAAAAGAGCGAGACATAGTGCTCGTCCTTGAAGTCCCATCTATGCAGGTGGCTGGGACAGGAGGATTTCAAATTCAAACTGGGCATGGGCAGCTTAGGGACTCAGATTAGGTCTCAAAATATTAATTAATTAATTAAAATCAGGGAGGAGAGACATCTTTCTTTTTTCTACAACTCTAGTGAAGCTATTCTGAAGAGAGAGGAGAGCAATACAAGGACAACAGAAGAACAAAGCAAATCAATAATAGTAACAAGGCAAAAGACTTAATTATTATCAAAGAAGGGACAGATTTCTGATTATTTCTGAACATCATCAGAGAAGACTCAATGAAGCTAATAAATCTAATAAAATGTTAATGTAGTCAGTTACAAAAATATTTTAAACACAAGTGCACATTAATGTAATAATTTAGTCATGCATCACTATCAGTTGCAAAAATCTACTTGACAGAGGAAGAGAAAGAAATGGATTAACAGTTTTGTAATACAAATGCAGTCACTGAAATGTACACTGGGATATTTAAAAATTCATAAATAATAAGTAAATTAGCATATTTCATGGAATATTTATAATTACTATTATAGAGATGTCAATTCTACTTTTAAGCTAAATTATAAATATGAGTATAATCAAATTGCTAATGAGTTTTTTCAGAACACAGAGAAATTGTGAAACGGTTTGTATGTATATGCACATATGCTTATCTGTGTTGTATGCACTTATATTTATTTAGGACAATATAATCAATAAATTTCTCCATCTTTTTTTTATTTAAGAGAAAAAAAGACACATATAACAAAGAAAAAAGCAAAAGAGACAGACAAACGTCTATATTAAATGCACAACAGTAACATTAGAGGTTTACAAAACAGGATAGAAACTTGACAATGGTTGCAATATTGCGTATCATTATCTTCAAAATAGTTGCTTACATTAACAGATATAGACATGTAAAATTGATCTAATCATATGAGTATTAATTGTTCTTTCTCAGTAATGAATACATTCAGCAATGTGTTTGTTTTAGTTATCTTACATACACCTATATACAGATTTATAACTTTTTCTTTTCCCTTCCCTCTTTCCCCCTTTTCCCTTCCCAATTACTTGGCTCTTTGAGTTGTTTTTTACACTTACATAGTATTTATTATAGATTTTGGATCGTGTATACTTTTTCAGTTTCTTACACTAGGGAGACAATATGGTATTTACACATGTGCGTTTGATTTATCTCACTTACAAGTATGGTCTCAAGTCGTGACCATTTACTTATAAAAATCTCAGTGCCATCTTTCTTAACAACTGAGTAGTACTACATTGTATAAAAATGCCACATCTTTCTTATCCATTCTTTGATTCATGGGCACCTGGGTTGTTTCCAAGATCAGGCTATTACAAATTGGGTTGCTATAAACATGGGTGTACAGATATCACTGTGGTATGATGTTTTCAATTCTTCTGGGAAAATGCCCAGAAGTGGGATAGCTGTGTTGAGTGGGATCTCTAATCCTAGCTTCTTGAGGAATCTCCACACTGATTTCCACAGTGGTTGCACCAGTCAACACTCCCACCAAAAGTGGAGAAGAGTTCCTTTTTTCCCACAACTCCTCCAGCATTTGTTGTTGCTTGATTTTTTAATCTTGGCCATGCTTTCTGGAGTGAGATGGAATCTCAGTGTTGTTTTAATTTGCATTTTCCAAATGACCATTGATGTTGAACATTTTTTCATATATTTATTTGCCATTTGTATTTCTTTCTCTGAGAAGTGTGTATTCATCTCAGATGCTCATTTTTGGATTGGGTCCTTGAATTTTAGGGGCCTGATTTCTTTTAATTCTTTATACATTTTAGATAGAAGTCCTTTGTCTGATGGACAATTGGCTAAGATATTTTCCCAGTTTGTAGGTTTTATTTTCACTCTGTTGGAGATTTCCTTTCACATGCAAAAACTTTTTAGTAAGATGAGATCCCAGTTGTTGATTCTGGAAAGTGTTTCCCATGCAATTTGGTTTTTGTTCATGAACCCTCTGCCTACTCCTATGTCTTCAAGATTTTTACCTACTGTGTCTTCTAGTAAGTTTAGTGTCTCTGTTTTAATATTCAGATCTTTGATCGATTTTGACTTTATTTTAGTGCATGGTGATAGGCATGGATCTAGTTTTAGTTTCCAGCATATAGAAAGACAGTTTTTCTAACACCATTTGTTAAAGAGGCTATCTTTCTTCCAATGTACTTGTTTGGCCCCTTTGTCATAGATGAGGTGGCTGAGTGTGTTTGTAGTTGTGGCTGTATCTTCTAATCTATTCCATTGATCTTCAGGTCTGTTTTGATTCCAGGACCATGCTGATTTTATCACAGTAGCTTTGTAGTATAGTTTCAAGTCGGGGATTGTGATGACTCCTGCCTTTCCTTTGTTGCCCAGAATTGCCTTTGCTAGTCTAGGTCTTTTCTGGTTCCAGATGAATTTCAGGAATGCTTTCTCTAGCTCTGTGAGGTAGGCAAGTGGTATTTTGATTGGGATTGCATTAAATCTGTATAATAATTTTGGGAGAATGGCCATTTTCACGCTGTTTGTTCTTCCTGTCCACGAACAGGGAATATCTTTCCATTTTCTGAAATCTTCAAATTCCTTTACAGTAATGTAATTTACACTGTATATCTTTTACTTCCTTTGTTAGATTGATTCCTAAGTATTTCATTTTTTTGGATGTTATAGTGAAGGGTCTGGTTTCCCTTATTTCTCTGTCAGTGACTTTGTTGTTTCTATACAAGAATGCAATTGATTTTTGAGTGTTCACCTTGTATCCAGCAACATTACTGAATTAGGTTATTACTTCTAGAAGAATTCTAATGGACCTTTGGGGATCTTCTATGTAGAGTATCATATTGTTTGCAAATAATGATAATTTCACTTCTTCCTTTCCTATCCTTATTCCCTTTATTTCTTTCTATTGTCTAATTGCTGTGGCTAATATCTCCAGAACTATATTGAATAGGAGTGGTGATAATGGGCATCCTTGTCATGTTCCTGATTTTAGGTTGAAAGTTTTCAGTTTTTTTTTTCCATTCAGTAATATGTTGGCTGTTGGTTTATGATATATGGCTTCTATCACGTTGAGGTAGAGACCAACTATTCCGATTTTGTGTAGGGTCTTTATCATGAATGAGTGTTGGATTTCATCAAAAGCTCTGTCTGCACCTATTGAGATGATCATGTGGTTCTTTTCCTTGGCCCTGTTCATATGGTGTATTACATTTATTGATTTGCATATGTTAAACCACCCCTGCATTCCTGGGATGAATCCCACTTGATTATGGTGTATAATCTTTCTGATAACTTGCTGTATTCTATTGGCCAGTATTTTATTGAGGATTTTTGCATCTATATTTATTAGGGAGATTGTCGTGCAATTTTCTTTTTGGTTGGGTCTTTCTCTGGTTTTGGTATTAGGGCAATGCTTGTTTCTAGGAATGAGTTAGCGAGAGTTATTTCCCTTTCGATTTCATTGAAGACTTTGAGGAGTGTTGGCATTAAGTCTTCCCTAAATTTCTTGTAGAATTCAGCAGTGAATCCCATCAGGGCCCTGACATTTCTTTGTTGGTATGGTCCTAATTACATTTTCAATTTCATTAGCTGAAACTGGGTTATTCAGCAGCTTTACATCTTTTTGATTCAGCTTTGGTAATTCATAGGTTTCTAGGAATCTGTCCATTTCTTCTGTGTTATCAAATCTATGTGAGTAAAGGTTTTTGAAGTAGGTGTTGATGATCTTCTGTATTTCCACCGGGTCTATAGTGATTTTGCCCTTTCATTTCCTAATGCAAGATTCTGAGTTTTTTCTTTCCTCTTTTTGATAAGGTTGGCTAGGGGTTTATCAATTTTATTTACTCTTTCAAAGAACCAACTCTTTGATTCATTAATTCTTTCTATTGTTTTCTTAGTTTCAATTGCATTAATTTCTGCTCTAATCTTAATAATTTCCTCCCTTATTTTGGCTTTGGACTTGACTTGCTCTTCTTTTTCTAGAAGTTTGAGGTGCAGCATTAGGTTTTTCATGCATGTTCTTTCAATTTTTCTGATATGAAAGTTTAGTGCTATATATTGCCCTCTGAGGACTGTTTTCATTGTGTCCCACAGCTTCTGGTAATTCGTATTTGCATTTTCGTTCAATTGTAGATATTGTTTAATTTCTTCTTTAACTTCTTCTGTGACCCATTGGTTATTTAGGAGAGTATTATTTAATTTCCATGTGTTTATGCCGTAATTGTAGGGTTTTTTTTTTTGTCATTCATTTCCAATTTTACTGCACTATGGTCAGAAAATAGGCATGGAATTATTTCAGTTCCTTTGCATTTACTTAAGCATGTTTTGTGGACCAGTACGTGATCTATTTTAGAGAATGACCCATGTGCAGCTGAGAAAAATGTGTATTCTGATGTTGATGGGTGGAACACTCAGTACACGTCTACTAGGTCCATTTGTTTACAAGTTTGTTTCAGTTCTGTTATTTCTTTGCTGATTTTTTGTTTGGTTGATCTGTCTCCCTGTGACAGTGGGGTGTTAAGGTTCCCTGTTATAACTGTGTTGTTGTTTATTTGGCTTTTCTTGTCTGTTAAGAATTGTCTTACATAGTTGGGTGCTCCCATATTTGGTGCATATATATTCATGGTTGTAATCTCTTCCTCTTGAAGTTTTCCCCTCACAAGGATGTAGTGACCTTCTTTATCTCTTTTGATCACTTTGGGTTTGAAGTTCATATTGTCTGCAAACATAATATCTACCCCTGCTTTTTTCTGGGTTCCTGTTGCATGGAGTATTGTTTTCCGGCCTTTCATTTTTAGTCTGTGAATTTCCTGTTGAGTGAAATGAGTTTCTTGCACACAGCATATTGTTGGGTTTTTTTCTTACCCCACTCCGCTAGTCTGTTTCTTTTTATTGGTGAATTGAGACCATCTACATTGATGGATATAACTGATATGTACTGGCTCATCCCTGTCATGATATCTTTCTGTTGTTGGTTTTCTACATTTTGTGTTTAAATATTTGCCCTGCTTATTGGTTTCCTTTTGTTGTTTTTCTTAAGACTGTAGCTGTCTTTGTCTCTTTCTAGAGTGTCTTTCAGTACTCTTTGTAGTGTTGGTTTGGTGGCTATAGATTTCTTCAGTTGTTCTTTGTCATGAAAGTATCTTATTTCTCCATCAAATTTTAAGGATAGTTTTGCAGGGTACATCAATCTGGGTTGAAAGTTGTTTTCTTTCAGGATTTGAAATACTTCACTCCAAGCTCTTCTGGACTTAAAGGTTTGTGTTGAGAAGTCTGCCGTGATTCTGGTAGACTTTCCTTCATAGGTGATCTGTTTCTTTTCTCTGATAGCTATTAGTATTTTGTTCTTGTGCTGTGTTTCTGATACCCTTATTATTACATGTATGGGTGAAGATATATTTTGGTTATGGTTAATTGGGGTTCTGTATGCCTCAGTTACCTGTATTTCAGATTCTCTTTCCATGTTTGGAAAGTTTTCTTCTATTATTTCTGTGAATAGTCTTTCAGGTCACTAGTATTGACCCCTGCTTTTTCATTGATGCCTATTAATCTTATGTTATTTCTCTTGGCATCATCTTGCAGCTGTTGAATTGTTGTTTCTTGGTTCCTTACTATTTTTAGGAGATCTTTTCTTTCGTGGCCATGAGCTCCCATGCTGTTCTCAAGATCTGAGATTCTATCTTCAGCTTCATTCAAGCGGTTTTTCCAACTTTCCATGGAAGATTTCATTTCCTGCATTTCCCTTTGCATCTGTGTCATGCATTCTGTTTGTGTCATATATTTCTGATTCAAAGTTTCCATCATTTTCTTAAGTTCTTCTATTTTTTATCTTGCTCTTCTTTAGATACACACAACATTTCTTTAATAATGATTCTCATTTAATTTTTTAGCTGAGAGAATATTTCTGATTTGAATTTCTCTATAGCTTCATCAAGCTGTTTCTTTACTGCATTTTCTATCATTTCAGAAAGTTTAGTTGTGCATCTTCCACTGTCTTCCATTTCAGTGTCCCTTGTGTTTGTTCTCAGTGGGCTGGGGGATTGAGACTGCCTCTTGGTCTTTCATTTTGTCATTTTCTTCTAGAACCTGTTTGACTCTGTTTCTTACGAGGCTGACTGAGCATTCCCCTCGTGGACCACATTGAGTCATGCAACTGGGTAGAGCTGGATCCTTTGTGCAGTCAGTGAGGGTGCCGTCCGGATTGTGCAGGTGGAGGCTCCGCCTTACTGGGTGGGGACCAAAGCCTCCCAGTCCCAGGGAGCTAGGCAGAGCATACCCTGGAGTGTGGCACCACCTGGACCCTGAGTCTGGCTGCAAGGAGTTCAGCACCTCTGGCATACCACCAAGCCTGTGCAAGTCCCAGACCTATAGTGCTGGGGCCTTGCTCCATGCTGGGTGTGGCCACAGCCTGTAGGGCCTGGCACACAGGCCCCTGCAGTGAAGAATGGAGCTCACGCATGCCCTGTGGTCTGGTGGGGAGAGTCCAAGCTCTCTAAGGTCCTGTAGCTATGCTGGTCAGTCCCTGATGAGCAGCTCTGGGGTCCTGGGCTGGGCTGGGCTCAGTACCTCTGTGCCCTGAGAGGCTGGCCGGGTGTTCCCCTGGTGGGTTGCTCTGAGTCGTGGGACCGGGTTGAGGTGGATCCTGTGCACAGCTAGTGAGTGCGCCCTCCCGGAGTGTGCGGGTCCAACCAAAATATTTCTTTTGTATTAGTTTCTCTGTTTTGTTTTAATGATTGAACTATCAGCTCTGCTATATTCTATAGATTCTTTTTAATATTGATATAGTTTTTAAAACACAATTCTGGGTTTAATGCAAAATAATAAAGTACATTTTCAGCATCCCAAAGGGTTAAATAACTTTTCCTCTAAATATTGATCGGTTTATTTTGTCTGCATAGTGATTAATATGGAGATGTGATGAAACATACCAAAGAGCATTGACATTTGTAAAGAAAATCTTAAGTACTATTAGTCAACTGCTGCTAGGTTTCTTATGTGACAGATGAGTAAGACCTGTCAAGATATTTTTGATGGAAATAAATGAGCACTTAATTATAAGATATAAAAATAAAGAGAAATCTGCAGGTAAAACAAATCGTTCAGTATGTACTATTTGTCCTTTGTGGTTTACTTTAATAAATTTTGTTAACATTCTCTGGTCAATAATTGCAATAGTCTTTCAATAAGAAAATTCTAAACTTTGAGCTAAAAACTCCTCACTGGTAAAACTTAATCTTTCATCTGTACTCTTTTAAAAGGCACTGTATAAAACATCAAAGACATCGGCTGTATTTTGAAAATTGAGTAACAAGGACTTTTTTCATAATTAAAATATTCTGGTTTACAAAACATTAGCATGGCTCTAGAATGTGTCACTTCCTCTAGAAAGTGCAGTAGAGATTCCCCAAGAGCCATGGAAATGAAGTCTCCCAACAGTCCCACAAACCATCCTAGATAGCCCTATTGGGATTCCAAGATTTGCTAAATGCTAAGGTGAACAGCCCACAGAATTTATTAGGGGAATTTATTTGGTTAGCAGTATGTTATTGCAAAGGATAAAAAGACAAGAGATGTTCAACCTAGTTTTGTCCTGCATTGTGAGGGTATGAGACCTGGCCTACGGAGTTTAAGTGAGTACTTAAGGAATTAGTTCTAGGGCCAGGGCAAACTTCCATGTAGTTAGCAATCTATTGGATTTTTGACCACTAATTGAAGGGTTATTAGTGACTGGTGATATCTAAGGTTTTGGTTTGGTTCAAGCCACAGAGAAAAACATGCACTAGCTGGGCAGTAATAGTTGAGACTTTCTGACATTTGCTCAGGACAGAGGATCATGCAGAAGAAATGAGGGATTCTATAATGCAAATTTTTTCTTATTGTTCATAATTTGTTTCATTTAATCTGGTGGTGCTGGTTCCCCTACCAGGGGTCACACTGCTCTGTGGCCCAAGGGAAAGAACCTAGAGGACACATTCATGCTAGCAGAGAACACTCCTTGGGGTGATGTGCAATCCTGAGGCACATATGTTCCATGGATTTAAACCATGTTTGTTGTTATTACCAGTTGTAATTTTTTAACCTAAACCACGCCTGAACACTTTACCTAATATCACAGTGATGTGGGAGACACAGGTTTACAAAGAAAACTTTTTTTCAGGTCTTTGTGCGGAATTAACTTTTCCACTTGATTGGATAAATACCAAAAAAACAATTGTTGAATTGTTTGGTAAAACCGAGTGTAGCTTTGTAAGAAATTAAGTCTTCCAAAGTTGATGCATCAACTTGCGTCCCCAAAAGCAAAAAATTAAAGTTCCTTTTATTTCATGTTCTCATCAGAAATGGTGCTCTCAGTTTATTTTAACCATTCTAATGCTCTCAAAACTAGTTCACTTTTTAAATCTACAATTCAATAATAAAAATGATGTTGAACATCATAAAAAGCTCCTAGACATAGTAATTAGAACATTATGGAAGACTGTAGAGGAAATGTCTTACTGAAAATAAATATTTAACATCTTGAGAAAACTTCAAAGCATTTTATGATTCCAAATTTCACCCAATAAACATTCTTTACCAAGCATCAACATCAAGCTGTAAGCACATCCTTGAAACTATGTACTTTCTCCTGAGATCTCACCATGATAGCCGCCAGAGTGAATTTCATGAAATCTTATACTACAAAGAAATAAAATAACATATTACAGCACATCAAACAACCCACAACAAAAATGACGACTGAAAAGTGGTTTGCTCAACATTTCATTTTTAAAATACAACTTGTTAAAATGGAAGGAAATACAGAAATAGGCACAAACCTGGTCATGGCATACATTACTTGGAAAATATAATGACAGCATTCAGCAGGAAATAGTAACCCTCACACCCGAAGTCGAATGGTCTGCATTGCTTTCCTGAAGGCTTCCTTGACATCTTTGTTTCTCAGGCTGTAGATGAGAGGGTTGAGCAGCGGGTTGACCACGGTATAGAGCAGGGCAGCCACTTTGTCTTTCTTCAGGGAGTAGCTGGAGCTTGGCCTTGAATACATGAAGAGCAGGGATCCATAGAAGAGCATGACAGAGACCAGGTGGGAAGCACAGGTGGAGAAAGCCTTGTGCCTCCCTGAGGCTGAGCGGATCCTTAGGATAGCCAGGAGGATGTTGAGATAGGAGACGAGGATGACGAGCAGGCAGGAGAGGAC
>RJWM01018109.1:19335-41649 GCA_004363535.1 Dasyprocta punctata | reverse complement strand
CAAACTGTGAGCTACAATAAATCCTTCCTCCTTTAACTGGGTGTTGAGTGTTTTGTCTCAGTAAGGAGAAAAAAGTAAGACAATACTGTTAATCTCTCTCAGTAATTTCTCTGTTCTGCCATTCTATCTTTTCTTGTCCCCCACCCCACTTTACTACTAGATGATTAGGCTGTTAAAGTGGATCTATAATGAATGAAAATGGGAGATGATTCAGAACCTTCTAATTCCCTACACATACAAATATTTGTGGATATCTTGAAGTTTCAGAACTATCCCCAGTGCTATCTGATTAAAGGAAGGACATTTGCATTCTGCATGGGTCTCAGTATCAAGTATAACTAAGAGTCTGTTCCCAATCTTGACGCTCCCAATAGCTATTACTGTATTTGTGAATTTCCTAAACCTATTTTTAAGAGACACATTTCCTCTGAGTGGTAGTAGTTTAATTTTTCATTTTGTTTAACTGTGTAAGCTTTTAAACTTACTCCAATAGCTGCTAAGATTGGGGCCTGATAAATCCACCTGTCTCCAGCACTAAGTTCCCAGCACCTGAAACATGAAAAAGAACTTTCATGAATATATTTGGCAAAGCAAATTAACAATGAGAAGTAGTATTTCAAATTTTACCAGAAACCTAGTCCCATTTTGTTGATTAAAAAACAAATAGATGAAAACAATCTTATTTTAAAACATCTAAATCCATGAAGACCCATGTAATAGATCTTGAGCTCCACACTATTAGATTTCCTTTATGTAAGCACACTATTATAAATATAGTGAATTAAATTTTACAGTGACCAGAGTTAAGACCTTATTTCCAGAACAAAAACAACAAAAAATAGTCTTCAAAATATGGTGCAATTGATACTTTGCTTTTATAATCATCAAAATGAGACATAACCGGGGCAGAACCGCATGAGAGAGTAGTGAATACAGTTCCAGAGATACACTACATTTTTAAAGCCAGAGGAAAGACCATTCCAGAAATAACATCAGAAGCTTTATGGGAGAGGCAGAATTTGAATAGGAACTTGAAAAGGTAAAAAAAGTAATGAACGTAACAGATACGTGTGATTGGGTAATTACTGACCTCTAACCCATTTCCCGTTTAGAAAAATGAAGTGCAGCTCCTTGCCAATGTTCCTTTAATTTTACATCAATGCATTGAAACTCATGTGACTGTTTTCAGTGGGAAAAAAAAAATAGAAAAACTGTTCTTGGGGTGATGATGTCTTCTGTTCCAAAGACTATGGACTCACTAGGGGGATGAGAAGATAAGAATAAAAGGGAGAGATTTTATGGAAAACTTTAAGTTTAAGCTTGTTGATAAAGTTCTCTCCCTTTCAGAAGATAAAGCATTCTGGGTATTTCCCCAGAAGAATTGAAAACATCATACCACAGTGATGTATGTGCACCCACATTTATAGCAGCATAATTTGCAATAGCCAGATCTTGGAAACAACCCAAATGCCCATCAACCATGGAATGGATAAAAAAGATGCGATATTTTCATACAATGGAGTATTGCTCAGCTGTAAAGAAGGATAAACTTGAGGATGTTAAAGGTAAATGGATGCAACTAGAGACCATACTCATAAGTGAAATAAATCAGACTTGCATGTGTAAATATCATATTGTCTCCCTAGTGAAGAGAAAAGGAGTAAATAAGATCCAAAATGTACAACAGGTACTGTGAAAATGAAAGAGAAAGAAAGTGCTCAAAAGGAAAGAAAACTGGTATGGAGAAAGGGAGAAAAGAAAGAAGGGAAAAGATTATATACATATATATAAACATATATGCATGTATGTAAATATATACAAGATAGATAACTATACTACTAATCTCTGTTTATCAAAAAGAACAGTTGTGTTTTCATTGTCTGATTGTTTGATCATTTTTTTCATGCCTAAATCTTGTAATCTGAACAACTACTTTCAAGATAACAACATGCAATGTATTAATTTCCTATTTCTTTTTTTTTGAAATTCTGTATTATTTTGAAATTCAGTGCTCTTTATTTTTTGAGATTTTGTATCCTTTTTAAAATAAAAAAGACTTTTAAAAATTAAAGAAAGAGCAATTTTATTTTGCAAGTCCATAAATAGTAGAACATTAACAACAACATAAATCATTTTTATCCATAGAAACACACTTTTAAAAACTGAACACAATTGATTCTTGCCATAGAAAGAAAAATCAGCTCTGTTCAATGAGATGTAATTGTCCTATAGAAATTAACTAGTTTTTATATTTATTTGCAAATTTTCAGTATTCATTTTCCTGAATATAAACATGTGGTCTTTGATATCCCTTTTGAACCAGTTATATTTTACTTGTCCCCTCATTAAATAGTATTTTTAAAATCCATGACAGGCATTCATTTTGTACTTGTATAAAATCCATTATTGTACCTTAATTTTTTTAAACTTTGTTTTAACAGTACTTTAAAAAAAACATGTAGTCACCAATTATTTTATGATTCTTAACTAAAATTTAAGCTCTACATCATCAAGGATCTTTATTTTTGTGTATGTGTTGTAAAGTATTACAAGTGCCTAGAACAGTACAGAGTATATAGATAGTCAATAAATATTTGTTGGAATGAATTGACAAAAATTAAACCCAAAGTAATTTTGACTCAACCTCATGCGATCTGATTTGTACTGTTAAAGATTGCACACTGGAATGAATACCACAGTGGTATTTAAAAATAAAACTAGTGTCATTTAAAACTGCAACTTGACAATGTAAAGATTTTTTTAACTTAAAGACATATAAATAAGACCCTTCCATTTCTTTCACAGACAAAGCAACACTGATGAAGGTAACAGCAAATGACATCGTATACAAAAACTTAGGAGATATAATGATGATTTTTAAACTCTATGGAGAAATTAACAAGTTATTTTATTAATGAAAATCTTATGCATAATGAAATGCTGTGTCAACTATTTCTTAAAGGTAAAACATTTTCAGCACATATTTATCAACTCCACATTTTTAAAGTTTAACGTTTATGTACATAGGCAATGCATTCTCATCTCAAAAATCAAACTACATAAAAAGATATTGCAACCTTCCCCCATGTTCCTGTCTACCTTTGCCACACCCCGCTCCTCAGAGAGAGCATCTTTTATTACCTCATGGTATCAGGGTCCAGTGATTCCTTACCCATACACAAACACAAATGTTACATTCTTATTGTCCCCTATTACTACAGTTTGGATCTGAAACATTCCCCAAAGATCCACATGTTGAAATTTAATCCCTAGCCTGTGGTACTTTTAGGGGGTAGTAGATCCTTTAGGATGGAAGACTTCAGAGGAAGAAAGCTGAGTGGCCGGGGATGTGTCCTTCGGGGACATCCTGGGACCCTGGCACTGCCTGTCTGTCTTTGAGCCTTCAGCTGACAAGAGGAAAGCATTTTTCTCTGACATTCCCCATGATGTGCTATGCTCCACTGGGCTAAAGCAACGGGGCCAGTCAACCATAAACTCAAAGCATGACTCAAAATAAACTCTTTCTTCCTTTTTAACTCATTATTTCAGCTGTTTGTCACAGTAATGGAAAGCGAACATACCTGTCTCCAAAAAATGTATCCTCTGTTGTGTGATTTGTTATTGCCTTTAAAGTATATTTTTAAATTTTTTCCATATCAGTGCCAAGACAGCTCCATCTCACAGCATTCCACTGTGAAGCTGTACCATAGAAGTCACCCAGACTCCAAAGTCTAATTCCAGTTCAGTCCTTCTAAAATGGGCTCAGTCAATGAATCTGAAGTCTGAATAACATGTAATCTAAGACACGGGTCACACTGATCGAATCTAAGGTCACACTTGCACACTGTTGAACTTTAGGTAAAGGCATCTATTTGTCACATAACTCAACCAGACAAGAAATACAAAAGACATGAAAATTGGGTTGTACAGAGCATGTATCATTCTACCATAAAAAGTTTTTTTCAATAAGGCAAGTGGCAAATGCATTGTGAGAATTTGAAATAAACACTGATTCACCAGCTACAATGTTTTTGGATTCCACAAATCTTTTGTTTCAATTTTTGACATTGGATAATATTTTCACAGTCTTCTTTCTTTGCCTCAATGACATTTCATCATGATATCTCTTAACATTCTGAGATTCAATCATATAATTCTAGCTCTACAAAATACTTGTACTTGGAAGTAGGTCAAAGGCAGCTACATCTAAAATCATGAAAAACTTCGTTTTGACAATTTTTGTCATCAAAGTTTCAATTTGCCCTTTCATATAAGAGATATAACTGAGATTTCAGACATTTTTTAAATGCTCTGAATCTATGAATCATCACTTTAACTTTTTAATACGTCAGTTCACACACTGTGTTTATAAACATGACTCAGAATCTACTTTTTAAATAGCTTTTTAACATTCTAGGAAATATAGTTCTGAATGCTAAGACATAAGGCACAAAAATCTGGAAGCAGAATTTCCTACATGAGGTTTTGGAAACATGCTGTAAACTGCACTGACCAAACACTGCACTCCCTACACAACTCTCAGTCAGTAGAGGAAGCGAGAGGGGCCTGGCCTGAGAGTCTAGGTGGAGTCCTAGGACTGCGAGAGCTTCTTTTCATGGGCCCGCCTGTCCTTCTGAATGGCGAAACAAAAACATCACAAACAAGTTAGAGGTATACCCAGTTGTTGGCATGTCATACCTCCTTGAAAGAGCAAAAGAGATGGGAATAAGGTACCTTGTAAGATGTCGCTTTTGTAAGTAAAAAGAAAGATAGGCAAAATCACTCACTACGAAATTTTATTTGTTCATCCTAGTATATTAAATAATCTTAGCTTCCCTCAGTTGAGTAACACTTGATACAATTTTAGAATTGGAAGAGACTCTTTGCAATTCCAATAATTTCCAGTAAAGTATTTTTAACATACTTTGATCACCCCCCACCATCCCTCCCTTTGCCTTCCTCTCTCCTATAGTTCCACATAGGTTGGGAGCCTCAATACATATTAATATGTTTTGTTCATATCTATCCTCCATTCGTAAAAAATTTTTAAAACTTGGTCTACTCTGTGTATCTCTAACTGGCCAATATGCTTAAAAATATCAGAGTTTCAGCTTTGAAAGACCAAAACAGAAGTTGACTCTCAAATGTAAGTCATGACTATGAATCTTATCTTTCTTTTGGAGATACAAGACATCTTTTCTCTCTTGCTGAGCTTTGTGACCTGGCTCGTTATGCATGCCAAGGTCTTTCATCCAAGAAAACCACAGAATCTTATGTCTATGAGTCTCATGAGAAATTGAATCAGGCATTTTTTAAAGCATGCCAGATAAATAGTAACACAGCTTAGTTTTGCCTGCAAAACAAAATCTAAAATGACTTTCTAGCTTTCCAATAAGACAGTGTATAATTCAAAATTTTATTCTGAGAAAGGCAGGAGAAAAAGTAAGTGTTTTACAATGTCAAATCGCATAACATATATTTAATTTTTTTACATCAATTCAACTGTTTCAGAACAATATTTAGCATCAGTTATATAAAAACTACACACTCAATGGATGTATTGCATCAAAAATAAAAAAACTTCTTTTTTTATTTTTTGAAGTGGAAAAACCTACAATTATTAGTATTTTAAGATTTAGTTTATAACCTTTAAGAAAGCAAAATAAGAAAATCGTCAAATTCAATTTAACGTACACTGTGAATGTATTTACTTTCTTTCTGTGCTCAAGACTTAGAATGTGTTCGAAGGATGAATAAAAGTCAAATTTTGCTCCAGGCTGGCTTGAGAATATTTCCTGCTATCTCTGGGTATCATTTTATCTATCTCAAAAATGAAGACATTAGACCAAAAAATACCTCATATCTTATTGTCTCTAAAACTGAATCCATGTTATATAGATACACATCTCAGAATGTGATTATTGCAACCTTAATTCATTCTTATTTACTTATTCAACCTCCCTCCCCTGAAAATCAAACAGCAGATGCTAAAAGTTTCCTCTGAGGTCTTCAACATTATGGTGTAAATTTAACAATAATTAAAATAGTGTAGATAACAATAACCCAACTCATCAATTGTTAATGAATCCAAATAGCACAAAAGGATATAAATGAGTGAAAATGTGAGGCCAATAAATTTCAGATCTGAGAGAAACTGTTGCAAGTCACAGGAAGGCTGCCCCTAAAGAC
This sequence comes from Dasyprocta punctata, assembly GCA_004363535.1. NCBI lineage: Eukaryota > Metazoa > Chordata > Mammalia > Rodentia > Dasyproctidae > Dasyprocta > Dasyprocta punctata. The sequence continues at coordinate 35,460 of RJWM01018109.1, read as the reverse complement.
AGTGACTCAAGGAGTTCAGATTTTCTGGAACAGTAGGTGGCAGGTTCTTTACAGAGCTCAGGTGCTCATGGAGTATGACCTTTTTTTTTTAATTAAGTGCATAGCAGATAAACTGATTTCTAAAGGAAATATCTAGTAGTTCAAAACAAAAATATTGACTGGGATTAAAGAGAGGTTCCTGTGACAGTTACAACTTGATTGGCTTGAGACGCACCTACAGGATTAGTACAGTATACTTCTGGATGTGTCTATCGGGTCACGAGGTCTGACCTTGGAGACTACATCTGGTCCCTGACCTCTTCCACTCTGGTGCTGTTCCCTTGTTCTGCTTCCTGGATGCCATGGGTTGAGAAGCTTTCCTCTGCCAGGCCCCTCCACCATGCCATTTCTGCCTCAAGTCCATTGACCATGGACTGAACTCTCTGTAAGCATGAGCTGAATAAATATCTCCTCCTTTAAACTGCAGGTATCAGATATTTTGTTCCAACAATGGGAATGGTAACTAACAAGGCTTCCAAGAAGCTAAAAAAATACATACAATGTACATAGTCAGTGGATAATAAATTGCATTATACTACCAATTCTGCTCTTAGAAGATAAGAAAACAAATGGAATGAATGAAACACATAGTTTGCCTTAAATATAAATTAAGTGATAGTATGTAGAGCAAATGTGTTAAATATAGGTAATAAAGACATACAAGACAACTACAACAGCATTTATGATACACTAAACAGACAGTGCTCAATACTCTTGAAGTCTTAATTCAGTTACTTAGTGGTAAAATTCATTCTTATATGTCCTTTGCCTAAAGCATGAAAATAAAACACAGAGCTTCTCAACAGGCTGAGAATGCACAGCTATGGCCAATGTACTTGCCCCTGTGTCTCTAAATCTGCCAGTGTGTGTCACTGGCCCTGACAGACCCTGTCTAGTGGTTCCCTTAGTGCAACCTCCTATCTCTGAGCCTCACAACCACACCAAAATTGGGGAAGGCTGCTATGGCAGAGAAAGAGATAGGAAGTAGGAACATTGCTCCTCCCAGTACTGCACCTGCTCACACCATATCCCAACGTGCCTCCCTTTTCCCTTTGCTTCTCACAGCACGTTAGACTGATTTCACACGCCGGGGAGCTCAAGTATCTCAGCCTAGTCTATGAGTCTCTCTGTCTGAGGGTCCTGGGGATATGGAATTTGCTGGCAACGTCTTGGAGGCTGCGGGTGCATCAAGGCCACTTCCCACACAATGTCCCTGAAGGACAATGGCACCCGGAGGAGCCGTGTGAATTCCAAGCAGGAAGTGCGAGTCTGAGAAACCTGAGCTTCGCTCTGCGCCTCTTCTGTGTTTTACTCACCTCGTGTCAGCCAGAGTTGCTCGCGCCACTGCCCAGGCCACCACAAATGCGGCTGGAAACCCTGTCATCAGAGAAGAATTCATTCAGAGACCATACTGTATTTGAGACTAAGAGTTTTTTCCCATATTCGTCACACACTGTAGTGATATACAATTAGCAGGTGAAAGAGAAAAACAGACACAAAAAAATGTCAATATATGAAAAAGGAAAGTCTATCTAGTTTCCATCTTGTTATTTTGAGAAATAAATGATGACACTGATGTAATTTGTCCCTGAAAGTCTGAAGGTGATGGTTCGTCTGATTTCCACTTAAGGGGTGCAGGGTAAAGCCACATTTAGAGGGAAATAAAGTTCCTGGGGCCATAAGTAAATGATAGGTGGTACAGTTTGACTTTCTCTCCACTGAGAAGCATGTGTTTTTTTTTTTTTAGATTAATGAGTTATTTATTTTTGAAGTACAAGAGATCAAACTCAGAGGTACTCTGAACTACATCCCCATTCCTTTTAAAAGCCTTTTCTTAAATTTTTTTTCTTTTGAAACAGGGTCCAAGTTACCCAGGCTGGGCTTGAACTTGCAACCCTCCTGCCTGAACTTCCAAAGTGCTGGGACTACATGTGTTCGTCACCCCATCCAACTCAGCCATATGCTTTAAAGGAGTGAAACAGCAAGAGTGACTCCTGAGAAGCTGTTTTTCTAAAAAACATTCAGCCTTCATTCATTCTGAAAGTGGAATGCCTGCAGGAGTTACTCATCAAGTTATAAAATCAGCAAGCTGGAACACCTTAGCCTCTTCCCTCCTGGGGCTCACGCATCTATTCAAGACAGAAGCATCTGCATGCATTAGTGGTTTGAACATTGGTGACTACTATGATAGTGTGATGATTTAAGCATGTGATGTTTGTCCTTCATCAGTGATAAATTCCTCTGCACCTGCAAGAGCAAATCTATTACACTGAGCTTGCACAAAATGCTTGAAAGTTCAAGCCGTGCTGTAGTTGTCTAGAATCTGGCATTACAAAAAGCAAAAATGCACACAAGCTAAGATGTTTATGACAAACTGCAACAATGGATTTAAAGACTGAATAAGTGACTTTTAATTTGCGGTTTATAAGAAAGAAGTTTAAAGGAAATACAGAAACCGTAACTCAAACACTCAATCACAAAAGTTAGGAAGTAACTTACAAAGAAAAATCTTTAACTTAGTTTAGAACTTTTATCAACACAATATTAAATTCCTTATCTTCTAAAAAAATCACATTTGTAATTTTTCAAGCATTCTTTCTAAGCAATGAAGTGAACGAGGCACATAATTAATGCGCACAGAGGATTCATTTGTTCTCCTCAGAGAACAACTAACCAAATGAACTTACTCTCAGCCTGCCTATCTGACTATCGAATTTTATGATTCTATATTCCAATCATATTAATTACTTTAAATAACAATCATTATATCTGCTCAATTTCTGTGTTTCAGGAAATTTTTGTCAAAGTAGACCTACTTAATCCTGGTTAATTCTTGGGCTTAGTTTGCATATACTTTCTGTGCATCTGGCTACCCACACATCCGTCTATCCATCTATCGATTCCTCCAACCACTGACCCATCACACACTTAACAAGTGCCAATATACATGTCAAGAATTATTCCAGCCTCAGGGGATAAAACGATGAACAAATTGTCAATCTCTCTGCTTTCTTAAAATGTATACTCTAGGAGTTGGTGCCATTTGTGGACTGCAGAGAAGGAGAACAAGAAGCCAACAAGAAGCCAAGCCCTCCCTGTGAGTCGACACCATGTGCAGGCCATAGTGGGGAGAACCAGATGCCAGTCCCTTCCAGCATGTGGACTAGCAAACAAGAAGAGCCAAGGTCCCTCCCAATTCCCATAAGTGACTGCTGATTCAAATAAACACAGGCTGCAATGATAGCTATTGAAGTAAAATACAACTTAATGCTTGTAGTAGTGTTTCACTGACTTTGCAGGCCTAAAGTTGGTAGTCTGTTCATCTATTCAGAGGATAACAATACACAATGTAGCATCTATGGGGACTCTCCTTCTGAAGGTGGTAGCCATTGTTAATTTCCTATTACCTTGTTTTAAAGTTCTGCATCATTTTCATTGTTTTGTTGGATTGGATTTTATTTTGCATGATCCTGTTTGATTTTATTATATCCGATGGTATGGGCAGCTGTGTCAAAGATAAAAAGATATAATATGGTAGCCATTTTGAATTTACTCTTACCCTGTTTTGAGGTTCTTTATTGCATTCATTGTTCTGTTTTTACTGGTTCTATTCTGTTCTGTTTTGTTTGATTTTTAGTATGTCTAAAGGTATGGACAGCTATTTTGAAGACAACAAGAGGCATTATGAGAACCATTGTTGATTTTCTATTATCTTGTTTTGAAGTCCTGTATCACTTACACTATTTCATTTTGATTGGCTTTATTCTGTTTTATTTTGCTTGATTTTATCCTCTTTAAAATAATTTTTAATGTATACTCTTGTTATATTAGAAGTAGTTGAAATTTTTGAAATTCTATATCATTTCTACCCTTTTTTGTTTTACTTTTAAAATAGAAAAATAAATAAAATAAAATGTATACTCTGTTGAAAGAGACAAAGTTAATGAAATTTCAGTTATCAATTGGAGGAATAAAGAATGGAAAATCATTTAAGAGCTCTTAAAATATTATGATCACCAATTTTACTATGTATCACATTATTTTGAAACATGTAAATACAGAAAAAAATATTTGAAATTTATGCTTTTAAAATTTAATTGTTAATTTGAATAAATGCAATAAAAATGTATATAATGTAAATTTAATGAGTGTTAATACATACATTTCCTGAAAACATATTTTCATAACATATACCAATGTATATAAGTTTTGTGAAGAACAGGTTTATAAATTTAAATTTTTGAATATAATATATATGATTAGAACAAACAATATAATCTAAAGGAGTGGTGGCAAACCTACAGCATGAATGTTACTCATTTTTCTCTTCAGACAAAAGATGTTAATGTATGAGCTGTTTGTTGAGAAATAAAACCTCAGTATTCTAGTTTAACTGCAGTGTTGGTGCTTTGCTATAAGTAAGTGGGTTTTGGTTGCAGTTTGGGCACTCGGTCTCTAAAAGTTTCTCCATCAGACTGCAGGTTTTTTACATAGTACATGGTTTCCCCCAAAGGTATATGGGCTAGAATCCTGGTCTCTAGCACCACAGTGTTACGGGATGATGAACCTTTTAAGAGGTGGGGTCTAGAGCCTAGTGATTTTGTGACTGGGGGCACTACCTGTGGAAAGGGTTAATGCCAAGGGGGTGGGTTCAATTCATGGGAATGAATTGGCTACTGAGCCAATGGGTTGTTATAAAGCTAGTTTGGCATATTTGGCTTGCTATCTTGATTCTTCTCTCACTGTAGCCCTTTCATGTGCTACAGCCACATGAAATCATCCACAATGAAGCCCTCACCAGAAGACTTGACCTCCAGAACTATGAGTGAAATATACTTCTTTTGTCTACAAATCATTCAGCTCAAACTTATCAGAATAAGGCAGAATGGTAAGCAGTAGAAAAACTGCCTCTCTGCATTTTGGTATCTATACATGAGGAAGAGGAGGAGGATGGAAGTGGGTCCCCAGGACTCAGCAAGGATCTGAAGCAAAAATTAGAGCTCACAGAGAGGGTGAAGAAAGGGACCACAATGCAGAAAAGAGAGGGAGCAAATGCTACTTTTTCCCTGCCACTCAGCTCATGACAAGGGAGGGGTATCTCAAACCTTAAGAAGCACTGTGACAGCTGCCAAACCCAGAGGCCTCCAAGGAGACATGCATCTGTGCAACAGAACAGTGGACGTTGTGGATTGCAGTGACTGGTGAGTTATTTGGGTTCAGACAGCCCAACCAGGAGAGGAAGACTGGCCAGTAGCCACTTTGGAAAGGGGCCAGCTGAACTCAGGACTCAGAGAAGCTGCAGATTGGCTCTATCTAGTGGCTCCAAGTGTCAGAGTGAGGCACCACCCAGTTCAAGCTGGCAGGAGGTCAGGAAGCTGAGTTCACACTGGCAGGCAGTCAAATTCAAGACAGCAGGAGACATTCAGAGTGTTGTGGGCTCAAAAACTCAGGTCCGTGCCTCACAGCCAAGAACAAAAAGCAACCTGAACTTCAGTGGAACTAAAGGTCCCAAACTGGGGGGACTATCGACCACCATCATAATTATACTGCTGGTTTACTGGGATCATTCAACATGGATCTGGGTTCTGTCTGTTTCCTCTGTCAGTGACAGCAGAGACAATCCTGAAGTGCACTTCTACTTTTGCTTTTCTTTCATTCATCTTTTATTTTTTAATTTCTTTGTCTTTTTCTTCATTGATTGTTCTTGTTTTTATATGAATGAGAAAGTCATTTCCAGATCTTTTTTGTTTTTTCTGTTCTTATTTCTGCTTCTTCCTTCTTTCTCTCCCTCCTGACTTCTTCACCAGTTCCCAAAGCTTGCATAAGCTTCCTTTCTTATCACCTACTTTCCTGCTAATCCCTTTCTCATCTTCTATTTCTCTGTTTTTTTCCTAACCCATTGTAAATTTTCTCTGTGAAGGTAAAATTGCCATGTTGCTGGGGTATTTGATTGTACACAATTTTCTGGTTTGTTTTACATTTTGTTATATAAGTATGAATCATCTTCATACAGCTGGAGGTTGAAAATTAATAGTTACCACAGTTTGCCATTTTCTGGGGTGTTTTTGGTGCTATTTTTATTACTGATTATAGTCCAGGTGACATACTTATTCTAATCGGTTTTATTTCCTTGCATGCCAAGACTGAAATGCCCTGAGGGTCATAAACAATACTACAGACCAGTACCAAAGAACAAAGGGCTAGACCAAATAGGCAGCAATTTTACATCCCCAATAAATTGAACAGGTAGGATTTTGCAACAGATTCAAAACCCAAAGGCCAGCAAGACCTAGAAGGCATCTGAAAAGTAGTCATTTCCTAAGGCATCTCAATACCAGCAATAAAGATGATAAACAATTTATAAGCATCAACACAGGAATAAAAATAGCAAATGAAAAAAATAGCAAATGAAAAGACCCAGAAGCAAGATGTAACCTCAGACTTCAAGCTTGCCAAATACCAACTCAATGAGCAATGAGGTGCCACAATTCAAAAGTCACCCACCTGGACTCTCTGATGTGGTAACTGTGGAAGTAGCAAAGCAAATGAATGAGGCCCTAAAAAAAATCAAATCAAAAATAACTCCTCAGATAACTTCATAAATGGTGATCATAATGTATCTTTTAGAGAAGATACAGATAAAAATCAACAGAGAAGCTTAGGAAAATAATGGAAACCATGAATACCCAAAATAGGAAAGAAATGGAATCCATAAAACAAAATATCAGTCAGATATCCAGGAGATTAAAAATTCTATTGAAAGTACATACAGCAGAATGAACTAGTGAAGAAAAATCAGATCTAGAAGATGAGAATATGGTTAGCAATCATGAAAAGAAAGATTTCTTAAAAACAGCAAGGGACCACAAAATGTCAACCCAAAGCGCGCAAAGAAGAATAACATAAGACTGATCAGAAGCAATCAAAAAGCAGAAGACAGAGCAAATGACATTAATAAAAACTGTTTACATAAGTAATGGCAGAAAATTTCCCAAGCATGGAAAAAGAATTTGACACACAGATAAATGAGGAATGTACAACTCCAATTAGCTATGATTTAAAAAAAATCTATCCCAAGCCATACAATAATCAGGATTCCAGAAATTTAACACAAGAACAGAATATTAAAAGTTATTATATAAAAGAAACAAATCACTTATTAAGGAAAGCCCATCAGGATTACAGCAGACTTCTTCACACAAACATTCAAGTCTATGGGATTTTGGAGTGTAGTATTTCAAGCCCTAAAAGAAAACAGCTTTAACCGAGACTGATGTAACCTGCAAAACTATCTTTCTAAATTGATGACGAATAAGATACTTTCATGACAAAGAACACCCAAAGAAATTCATGACCAACAAAGCAGCACTCCAAAATGTTCTGAAGACATTCTGGAAAAAGATAAAGACTAAAAGTTCATGAACCACAACAGAATGAATCCACCAGGGAAATCAAGTAATTAAGCAGAAGGGAACCAACAACAGGAAAATAACATTACAAGCATAAGTCAATACATATTAGTTATAGCCATCAATGTAAGTTATCTCAATTCATCAATCAAAAGAAACAGACTGGAAGAATAGATCCCAAAACAAGATCCAACAATACGCTATATACAAGGAACACACTTAACTCAAAAAGAAATTCATAGACTGAAAGCCAAAGAATGGAAAACAACATTCCATGTGCCAAGAACCCAGAAAAATGCAGTCATTGCTATGCTATTTGCAGACAAAGTGGATTTCAAGACAAGACTGAACAAGAGAGACAAAAACGATCATGACATCCTTGTTTTGAGAACAATTCAAGAGGAAGACATAACAATCATAAATATATATTTACCAAATACCAGAGCACTAAACTATATAAAACAAATACTAATGGACATGAAAAATCAAATAAGCACTAAAACTACTGTAATGGGGGAGTCCACTACCCCACTGTCAACAAAAAGTCAAATCAACTAGACCAAAAAAATCAACAAAATATATAAGATCTGAATCAAATTTCTAAACAAATGAACTTAGTAGATATCCACAGAATGTCCCACCCCAGAAGCTCAGAATACACATTATTCTCAGCTGCACACAAGACATTCTCCAAAATAGACTACATACTGGCTCATAGAACATACTTAAGTGAATGCAAAAGAACTGAAATTACCCAATGCATACTATCAGACCATTGGGCAACAGAATTGGAAATCAATGGCAAAAGAAACCACAAAAACTTCAAAAATACATACAAATTAAATAACACCCTCCTGAACAATGAATCAGTCATAGATGAGTTTAAGGAAGAAATTAAACAATAAAAACCAGAACATGAGATACAACAAGAACAGTCCAATGAGGGAAATGTACTGTAGTAAATTTCACATAAGAAAAACAGAATGAGCTCAAATAAATAGCCTAATGTTGAACCTCAAGCTTCTAGAATGAGAATAGCAAGTTAAGTCCAAAGTTCATATGTGGGAGGAAATGATAAAGATCAGAGCAGAAACTAATGCAACTGAAACTAAGAAAACAATGAGTCAAGGAATTGGTTCTTTGAAAGATAAAATAAAATTAAGACACCGTTAGCCAACTTTATCAAAAAAGGAAAGAAAAGAATCAAACCCATGCAATTAAGAATAAAAAGGATGAAATCATAGTGAATTCTTCATAAATTCAAAAGATCATCAATACCTATATTGAGAACCTGTTCTGTAATAAGGTGGAAAACACAGAAGAAATACAGATTCTTAGACACATATAAATTACAAAAGCTGAATCAAGAAGATATAAAGATTAATATGAAGATTAAATAGCCCAATATCAGGCAATGAAACTGAAGAATAATTAAACAACTATCAACAAAGAAAGGCCTTGGTACTGATGGATTCGTTGTTGAATTCCACAAGAAATTTATGGAAGAACTAATGCCACTATCCTCAAACTCTAATGAAACTGAAAGGGAAACAATACTTCCAAACTCATCCTTGGATGTAAGCATAACCCTGATACCAACCAAAAAAGAGAGCTACAGGACAATCTCTCCAATTAACGTAGGTGCAAAAAAATCTCAACAAGATACTGTCAAACAGAATTCAGCAAATTATCAAGAAGATTATACACCATGATCAAGCAGGATACACCACAAGAATTCAGGGATGGTTCAACATATGCAAATCAATAAATGTAATACATCATATTAAAAGAGCTAAGGACAAAAACACATGATGAGCTCAATAGACACAGAAAAAACATTTGACAAAGTTCCACACCCATTCATGATAAAAAAAACCTACAGAAAACTGGAATAGATGGTCTTTATCTCAACCTGGTAACAGTCATCCATGACAAACCAACAGGCAGCATCATACTAAATGTTCAAAAACTGAAAGCTTTCACTCTAAAGTAAGGAACAAGACAAAAAATGTTCACTATCATGACTCTTATTCAATATAGCTCTAGAAACATTAGCCAGAGCAATTATACAAGAGAAAGAAATAAAACTAATAAGGATAGGAAAGGAAGAAGATAAATTATCATTATCTGCAAACAACATCATACTCTACATAGAAGACTCCAAAACTCTACCAAAAGACTTCTAGATTTAATAACCAAATTCAGTAGTGTCACTGGATGCAAAGTCAACACTCAAAAATCAATAGCATTCCTGTACCCAGATAACAAACTCACTGAAGGAGAAATTAGGGAATCCACACCCTTCACAATAGCATCCAAAAAATGAAATACTTAGGAATTAATCTAACAAAGAAAGTTTTTTTTAAAAAAAAAAAAACTCTACATTGAAAACTACAGTACTCTGAAAAAGGAGACTGAAGAAGATATCAAAAAATGGAAAGATATTCCTTACTCTTGGGTAGGAAAAACCAATATAGTGAAAATAGCCCTACTCCCAAAATTTTTACACAAACTTAATGCAACCCTGCTCAACATATCAATTGCATGCATCACAAAATTAGAGAAAGCAGTCCTAAAATTCATTTGGATCCATAATAGACCTATAATAACAAAAGCAATTCAGTGCAACAGAGACAATGCAGGGGGCATAAAAATTCCTGGTTTGAAATTATACTACAAAGCTACTGTGATAAAAAACAGATGGTACTGACAAAAAAAAAGCAGGCCCAAGGATAAATGAAATAGATTAGAAGATGCAGAAACAACTTCAAACTCACTCAGCCACCTTATCTGTGACAAAGGGGCCCAACACCTTCACTGAAAGAAAGATAGCCTCTTTAATAAATGATGCTGGAAAAACCAGCTTTGCACATGCCAAAGACTAAAACTAGACACATATCTTTCACCATGCACTAAACTAAAGCTGAGATGGATCAAATACCTAAATATTAAAACAGAAGAACTAACACTGCTGGATGACAGAATAAGTAGAATATTGAAGCCATAAATGTAGCCAAAAGGCTTTTTAAACAAAACCCCAATTGTAGAGAAAATATCACAAAGAATCAACTGGGATTACACAAAATTAAAAACCTTTTGCACAGCAAAAGAAACCACCAACAGAGTAAACAGACAACCCACAAAGTGGGAAAAAATTTTCCAGATACTCCTCAAAGTACTAATACCTAAAATATGTAAAGAACTAAAAATATCAGATCTCCCAAATTTAAAGATCAATCCAAAAGTGGGCATCTGAAATGAATAGACATTTGTCAGATGAAGAAGTAGAAATGGCAAGTAAATATATGAAAAAATGTTTAACATCACTGATCATTAGAGTGATGCAAAGTAAAACAACACTGAGATTCCATTTCACTCCAGAAAGAATGGCTATTTTCAAGAAATCAACAAGTAGCAAATGCTGCGGAGCTTTGAGAAAAAAGGAACCCTTCTCCACTGATGATGGAATTGTAGACTGGTGCAACCACTGTGGAAATCAGTGTGAAGATTCCTCAAAAAAAGCTAAAACTAGTTGTTCCATTTGACCCAGCTATCTCTCCTCTTGGTAGCTACCGAAAAAAATTAAAAGCATCATACCACAGCAATATATGCGCATCTGTGTTTATAGCAGCATAACTTGTAATAGCTAAATCCTGGAAGCAACCCAAATGTCCATCAACCAATGACTGAATAAAAAAGATGTGGTTTACTTATACAGTTCAGTACTACTCTGCCATAGAAAGGGAAAAACTTGAGACATTTCTAGGTAAATGGATGCCTGCACTTTGAGACCATACTAGTAAGTGAAATAAATCAGACATATGTGTTCAAACATTGCATGGTTTCTCTGGTGTGAGAAACCAAAAGGGTAATTAAGGACCAAAGTGTATAACAGATATTGGGAAATAGGAAGAAAATGTTCAAGAGGGAAGGGGAACTAAGGAGGAATAAAAGAAGGAAGAGAAAAGGAAAAAAGAATAGAAGAAAAAATGAAAAAAAATCTTTTGTAAATAAGGAGGGGTAAAGGGGTTGAAGGGAGGGGAGGCAAAGTGGAAAAAAAGAAGAATGAAGATACATCGCATACAGGTACAAATTCCATATGACAACTGTTTTCATTATGTCTATCTAAAATGTACCAATAAATTTAATTAGAAGTAAATCATCCAGCTCCAGGAATTCTGTGGTGGAAACGTAAAGTGGATTGAGACATGGACTTCAACACATATGTCTGAATTTAAATTATAGCAACTGCCAAATGGACAACTGAAAAATATTATACAGAGATAATAAAATTGGAAGCAGGAATAACAGAATATGAAAATACTCTGCATGAATATGCTTGGCCACAGGGACAAGACTGTACAAAATCATCGTGACTGGTCCTTTTAGGTGGCAAGTTGCATAATACTGGCATTTCATTTGACACCTGCAGAACAAAGATGATTTTATATACAGGCCAGTTACCACATTCAATAATGGTAAAAACAAGGGGGAAATCTTTAAAATACAGAAATAAAACACAAAACAAAATATGTACATGAAAGTACAAAATGGAACCAAGAATAAAGTGTTTTATCTATGGGAAAACTGAGGCAAAGATAAGGTGGTGTTTGGTTGAAAGAAAAAAAAAGAAAGAACCAGAACACTCATTGCAAGTCACTTTACATCCAGTTTATTAAAAAAATAAATAAATAAAAAAAGTAAAACAGGCATTTGAAATATTTGCCTTCAGCTTAGGAAATGTCGATTATGGCATATGTTCCTCTTTGGACTGTAATTTTCCTTTCCTTCCAGTTTGTTGTGAAAAATCATTAAAGTCATGTAAATAATGTAACTATTTCTAAGCACTTATCTAACTGAAGAGAGCTTAAAGATATAATGACTCAGCCCAAATGAGCAATAAAGGACTCAAAACAAGTTCCCTCTTTAATGAAACCAATAAATAATGTCATTGGGAAAAAGTATGAAATTGAATTACTATGGACTATGTTATCAAAGGTCCTGAAAAGCAGGAAGTAGGAGACAGATCTTTTTCAAATGGGAAGATCAAGAGACAGAGGGAGGCAGGCAGGAAAAGAGGACAAGAAGAGGAAAAAGAATTAAAAGGGGTTATGACCAAGACCAGCTTCCCACAAGGAATGTAATCTTTATGTGCTGTAAACATGGGCTAATAAATAAACTTTTTTTTATGCTGTTTGTTTCTTTTTTATAAGAATCTTTTCAGTTTATGTCTCGTACTCTGAGTAACTGCTTTGAAGATAACAATACACAGTAGGATAGCTATTGTTATTCTCTTATTTGGTTATGAAAATCTGTTTTTTCATAGAATAAAAAATAAAATAAAATGCTGATTTTTATGTTATCTGCAAAAAATAAGAGAGAGCCTTAAACAAGATGAGCTGCCTTCAAAAATAAAACTTTATAAGAAAGTGCTCAAAATTAAAGAACAGTTAGCATAGGGAAAAGGAGAAACGGAAGAAAGGAAAAGATTATATGTTTGTAGTTATACATATATAACTCTATGTATGTATAAGTATGCAAGATAGATAACTATACTACTAATTCTCTGTTAGTTCATTAGAAAGAATAGTTTGTGTCATCATTGATTGTCTGATTATTTTTTATGCCTAGATTTCATAACTTGAACAACTACTTCTAAGACACCAATATGCAATATATTGACTGGTATTGATTTCTTACTTTTTCTAATTCTGTATTACTTCTACCTTTTTTCTGTTTTGCTTTTTTAAAATAAAAAAAATAAAACTTTATTCACAATAATTATTATTTTAAAATAGTGTTACAGTAATTTGACTCTTTTTAAAGGTTATTAGCTAGCTATCAGGAAACTTCATACAACTTACTTCTCATTGTCACTCGTTAAACCAATGTTAAGGTGAAACAGGCAAAGTACTGTTATTTACAGGGAAGGAAAAATGTTGAGCACTTCATAATTAGAATATTAATAGCAACTAAGATCTGTGAATGTTAATCTCAAGATTAGTCTATATCTAAATTATACACTATGTGAGTTTTAGTTTCTCTTAAATTTTAACAAACAATAAGCTTTTCTCCAACTCATGCTGAGTTAGTGTCTAATCCAATAATTATTTCAATACTGTCATTTTTTCAAATGTAAGCTGAATGTCCTTTTTTTAAAAAATTACTCTGCCACAAGTAATTTGAATGATCTCCTTCTAAAAGACATGGTAGGTCTCCATAATTAGTTTGTGGTTTATATTTGCTAAATGCAGTCAATAACGACCTACAAATTTCCTGCTAGAACTCTCAATATACAGCCTAGAAATACCAATCAAAGATGCATCATGGTAGCTTAGAAATTCAAAATCCAGAATTTTTAGGAAGAAATTATGAATCGAACAGAATACTGACAGAAAGTGTGAGCCTAGTAGTTTCTAAAGGTACATGACCAGAAGTAAGCAATTTTAAATTTCCTTAAAAACATCCTCCCAAGAATCTGTCCTAAGAACATGACCAGTTTAAAAGAAAAGAAGACTTAAGTGACTTACCCCACCCAATCCAGATGAAGCCCCACAGGTATTTGGTGTCCGAAAAGAAAGACACGAAGATTAAATTATGTAGGTAGAGACCTTCCACCAGGATCCAATAGTAGTTTGTAGCCAGGAAGTAAATAAACATTACAACAGCAATCTTACACCCGACCTGTTATAAATGAACCAAAATTACACTAAATTAGAACCCTTAATTATATGGGATGCCAACTAAAAAATATTTCTTCTCTTTCTTTTGTATAACTTAATATATCTCCTGTAGAAAAAAAGGTTGAGAATGTAGAAGACAAGAATGAAGTTATTTTAACATATCATTTTTTAAGAGTATGGAGTTATTCTACTGTTAACATAATATTTTTTTTCTTTTAAAAGTTACAAAAATGTCACTTTTTCATACATTTTCTCTTTATAAAAATAATACATGATTTTCAGAGAAAATGGGAAGTATAAAGAAACCCAAAGAAGAAAATACTATTCATCTTTCTACCATGAATTTGTTTCGTTCCTGTCTTTTTATGCTGCTATTGCAGCAAAACACACTGCTCCAAAAGTTAATGACTTAAAACGGTGAATTTCTCATGTCTCAAGGACCCATGGGTGGCTGAGCAGTTCTGCTGGCCCAGGCTCATGCACGGAGGCCCCTCTGCCTGGCTCATTATCCCTTCTACCGCATGCTGTTGTGTGAACCCAGGCACAAGGTCGGTCCCGAGTCAGCATCAGCAGGACCTACACAGTTACCGGGAAAAGGCGGAGACACAGACACGGCTTTGACTTGGACCCTGAGACACCACAGGGCTGCACATGGGACTAGGGCTTTAAACATGCAACAGAGGATCTAACTAGCATAGACTTTTAAACAGCAGATCTCTAGCTTCACTGATGGGTTTTTTGTTTTTGTTTCTGTTTTTACTTTTGAAAGCAGTGGCCAATGAGAGCTGCTATGATCTATACATCAAACATCATTCCAATCATAAGCTTTTTGTAGTACATTCTAGAATGTTCTGGAGGAAAGAGCCCAAGTATTTTTTAATACTCTAAAATGAATGATTAGACTTGATGGTTCAAATAGGAAGTGTCCCTTAAAGATTATGTGTTGATTTCCAATGCACCAATGTTCAGAGGTGGGACCTAGAGAGATGACTGGATTAGGGCACTGACCTCACCAATGAACTAACTCATTGATGAGTTCAGAGCTGGATCGACTGTTAGGAGATGTGGCCCAGCAGGATGAAGGAGTCGCTGAAGGTCTGCCTTTGAAGGCTGTATCTGCTCCCTGGTCCTGCCCTCTCTTTCTGGCTCTTTCCTTTTCTCTCTACTTCTTGGCTCCCATGAGGCAAGCACCTTTCCACCACCATACCTGTTTGCTTTGATATTTCTGTGTTGGAACCAGCCAACTATAGGCTGAAACCATGAGCAAAGATAAATCTTTTCTCCTTTAAGCTTTTTTTTTTTTTGAGCAAAGAAAAACAAAACAAACAAAAACTACAACAACAACAAAAAAAAACGACATATATAGTAAAAACAACAAGCAAACAACTAGAGTAAATACATAACATTGCAGGTTTACAAAACCGGAAGATAGAAGCTTGACAATGGTTGCAATTTGCACATCGTTATCTTTAAAATTGTTTCTTACATTAACAGATATAGACATGCAAGATTGATTTAATCACATGAGTATTAATTGTTCCTTCTCAATAACGAATACATTGAGCAGTGTTCTTTTTAGTTATCTTACATATACATATATACAGGTTTATATCTTTTCCTCTTTCCTTTTCTCTTTCCGCCCATTCCCTTCCCAATTATCTTTGCTCTTTGAGCTGTTTTTTACCCTTCCATAGTATTTATTGTAGATTTTGAATCATATATACTTTTCCATTTCTTACACTAGGGAGACAATACGGTATTTACACATGTGGGTTTGATTTATCTCACTTATGAATATGGTCTCAAGTCGTGACCATTTACTTATAAAAGTCTCAATACAATCTTTCTTAATAGCTGAGTAGTACTCCATTGTATAAAAATACCACATCTTTTTTATCCATTCTTTGATTGATGGGCACTTGGGTTGTTTCCAAGATCTGGCTATTACAAATTGGGTTGCTATAAACATGGGTGCACAGATATCACTGTGGTAT
>RJWM01018109.1:0-19235 GCA_004363535.1 Dasyprocta punctata | reverse complement strand
CTTTAAGCTTTTTATCTCAGATACTTGATCGTGGCAACCAAAAGCTGACTAACAAGACATGAGAGGGCAAAATTGAGGAAAAAGCATCCATCGTTTAATTTAGGTGATTCAGAGATAAAATAAGCCAAAACACGGTAACAAATGTTTAGTGGACTGTGAAATTTCACTTATTTGTAATGTGATGAAAATTATACTGAGAGAAAGTAGTGAAAACACTTACATACTGTGATTTGGCCACAGGAGGCACCCCGATGGAATTTTGTGGGTCATCCTGCACCATCAGGGACTGTAGCTCCCCTATCCTCAGGTGAGCCTGGACCACTTTGTCCTTGACAAAGATGCTTATAGCTCTCAGCATGAAAGACATGAACAGGTGCAGATGGATGTAATTCCTAGTGCAATGCAATCGCCTGTGCAGAGAAACAGCCAGCATTTATATTTGGATAAAATTGGAAAGAGGAGAAACAATAAATGAACCCAAATTCCACCACCACCACCCCCACAAAAGAGGAAAACATGATAAAATCAAAGACAGAAACCGTTACTATGTTTTCAATAATAATTGGAATTTAAAACTAAAATGCAACTTTTTAATTATTATTTTCAAATGTATCCTGATTTGCTATTATATTTATTCAGATTTTACAGCATTAAATACTATAGTACATTATATTATGATATCATACTCTATATATTAAAGTAATAAATGGGTAATGAAAATGAATAAGTATTATTAAAATAGGAACTTCCATATTTAAATAATTCTGTACAATAAAAAGTAAGATGTCTTGATAGCATGACAAACATTGTGTGAAATTACAAAAGTACTTTAGATACAAGTAGTAATATTTAGGAGTAGCTGTAGTACTATTAACTGGGAGTATAGAAAGTTATTCTCCCCAAAATATATTTTTAATTTTCATAGAAAAAAAGACTAAGGAAAAGGTTATAGAATCTGATGAAAAGAACGGTTAGAGAGCCAAAACTTAAATGTATAATGTCTCTGCACCATATATGCTAATATTACTTTTCTTCCAAAACTGCTAAAGCATTCAAGCATAAGGGAGTAGAATATTTTATTCCAATAATATATTTTTATAATTATAAGTTATTAATATACTCTCATTTAAAAATTCCTATTATTCAAGTGATACTAGACTACATTTGTGCTATGACTGATACAGAATGTTTTTTGCAATTTAAAACATACATGGAAGCAAAGTG
Source organism: Dasyprocta punctata (assembly GCA_004363535.1). Classification (NCBI taxonomy): domain Eukaryota; kingdom Metazoa; phylum Chordata; class Mammalia; order Rodentia; family Dasyproctidae; genus Dasyprocta; species Dasyprocta punctata. The sequence continues at coordinate 18,011 of RJWM01018109.1, read as the reverse complement.
GACATAGCAGAGAAGTGGAAAAGTCCATACATGCATTCTACATTTCAGAGTGATCTTATCCATGTTGTCAGCACCCAGACCAAGAACAGAACATTATCCAGACATCAGAATCCATCTTCCACTGTCCTTCCAATCACTGGCTTACCAAAGGTAACATCAGAGATTAATTCCCCCTGATTGACTTCTATAAATATATGTATTCTTGTGTCTGGTTTACATTTCACAAGATAGGAAACAATATTCAAATGAGATTTTTGGGGAGTGATCGTTAATATGCTATGAACATGTATTTATGACCACTGTGCCTAGATGGAATTCCTCACTCATTCATTCCTCCTAGAAAGTGTCCTCTGTGCCATAAAAAAATTAACTCATATAGTACTTGGCTAGATAAGGTATCAGGTGTAAGTGATAATTGTTTACATAGTGCTATGCAGTATGTAGATTTTTACTTTCAATACACTCAACATTATTTACTATCCCACTAAAGGAATATTTTAGTTTATGAAACAAAAGTTTCTGAAATTTTTACATAACTTTTTTGCAGAGTACAGTACACTAATTTTACAGAAAGTAATTGTGTTCCAATTATAAATAACCTACAATGAAATACGTGATGAGCATGTAAACTGAAGAGCTGTCACTCAGCCATTTGTATCCTCCTGAAATATTTGCTTTTCTGTCTTATCAAGACTTTTAAGCCAGCCAGGGTGGTGGTACATATGTGTAATCCTCCTTGGAAGGCTGAGGCAGGAGGATCACAAGCTCAAGACCAGTCTGGGCAACTTTGTGAGACTCAGTCTCAAAATGTAATTTGAAAAAGGGTAGGTGGGCATGTAGCTCAGTATTCCCTGGTACTGATGAATAAACCCACTGTAGTGATGAATAAATAAACAAACAAATGCTTGTTTATTATTCTGAACAACCAGAGCTAAGCTTGCTGTAATAGAAGACAAGGGTTCCATTTACAGCTTTACCCCCATGACCTCGTGACCCTGGACAAAGTGCCTCAGTTTCCTGGTCTCTAAAATGGAATGACAACGGCCACGCCAGTTTGTCAAAGCCGTTTTAAAGAAGCTGTCTATAATCCGACAAATCTGATCAAGTTATACCCTTCTATTCAAAAAGCTTCACATGGTTTTTTGAGCTTCATCCTGTTGATGTGGTGTACCACGTTCACTGATTTGTATGTGTCGAACCATTCTTGCAGCCCTGTGATGAATCCCACTTGATCACGACGGATAATCTTCTTAATGTGCTGTCTGGCTCATTTTGTTGGTATTTTGTTGAGGGCTTTTGCAACTACGTTGATCAAAGATATCTACCTTTCTTGTTGTGCATTTGTCTCAGTTTAGTACCAGAGTAATGCTGATCTCATAGAACCAGTCTGAAAGAATTCCCTCCTCTACGATTTTTGGAAATAGTCTAAAAAGAAACAGGACTAGTTCTTTAAATGGACCAGCACTCAGCAATGAAGCCATCTGGTCCTGGGCTTTTCTTCGAAGGCAGACTTTTTATTACTTTGTCAATCTTGTTACTCATTCTTTGCCAAGTTTCTCTGTTTCTTCATGATGCGATCTCAGTAAGGGCTCTATGCACTCAGCAATCTGTACATGTCCTCTAGGTTACTAAATTTGTTGGTGCACAGTTGTTTGCAATAATCTCTAGTGATTCTTTGTATTTCTGAGATTTCAGTCATAACAGATTCCTTTTTAACTTTGGATTCAAGTTTCCTTTTTTTCAGTTTAGCTAAGGGTTTTTAAAGTGTGTTCATCTCTTCAAATAATCAGCTCTTCATTTCATTGATTTTTAGGGGTTTTTTTTTTGTTTTTCTTTCATTTATTTTGCTCTGATCTTTGTTATTTTTTTCCTTTTGTTAATTTAGGATTTGTTTGTTCTTGTTTTCCTAGTTCTTTAAAATGCAGAGGTAGGTTATTTATTTGAGATTTTTCCATTTTTTTCAATGTTGGCCTCGACTGCTATAAACTTTCCTCTTAGTGCTGCTTTTACGGTAGCCTATATTTTTGATACACAGTTTGTTTTCATTGTTTTATAAAATCTTATAAATTCTTTGTTGATTTCTTCCTTGATCCATTTGGGTGCTCAAGAATAAGTTGTTTCTGTTTTATAATTTATTACTTGGGGGTTGACACAATATTTGTATGTATTTGTATACACATGAGGCATAATTTGATGTTTTGATGAAAGCTGAGAGCAGAGTAGTAGTTATGAGAGACTGAGGAGGATGAGAAAAGGGGACCTATTGATCACGGGGTAGGTATAATGCTATTTTTTGACAGGAAAAATGAATTCTGGTGTTTTATGGCATAGCATGGTAAATATAGTTAACAATACCACATGATATATCTCAAAATAGAAGAGAGAAATTTGAATTTACTCACCATAAAAAATGATAAAGTTAAAAAAAAGAAGAAAGAAATGATAAAGTTTAAGATGGCAAATATTCTAAATACTAAGTTGATCATTACCCGTTGTAAACATGAAAAAGTAAATTATTTAAATTCTGTTTATTTTCATAGTTTGTCGGTTTGTCTTGCTGATCTCCAGCTTTACTGCCTTGTGATCAGAATACATACTTAACACAATTTCAATTTTTTAAAATGTGTCAAAATTTATTTTTTGACTTATTGTATTCCCTGTGGAGAATGTTCCATGTACTGTTGGGAGGAATGCCTATTCTGCAGTTGTTGGACAGAATGTTCTGCAGATGTTTGTTAAGTCCTTCTGGTCTAGGATGTTATTTAACTTTGCTGTTTCTTTATTGATTTTTCTGTCTGGATGATCTGTCCATTGCATAAAGTGAGGTGCTAAAGTACCCTACAATTATTTTATTTTATTACAGGTATGTGCCACCATGCCTAGCATGTTTCTCCCTTTAGGACTGCCAACATTTACTGGGTGTGCTGGCACATGCCTATAATCCCAGCACTCGAGAGGCTGAGGCAGGAGAATCACCATGAATTCAAGGCCAGCCTAGACAACATAGTGAGCCCAAAGCCAGCTTGAACTACATAGCAAAACCCTCTCAAAAACAAAAAACCCACAAAAAAAGGGACTGCTAATATCTGCTTTCTATAATTGGCAGCCTGATGTGACTGCATATATATTTAGGACTGTTATTTCTTATTTCTTCTTGCTGAATTGACCTTTTACTACTTTATAATATCTTTTATTGTCCCTTTTTACTGTTTTTGATTTAAAGTCTATCCTTTCTGATGAAAATATTGCCATATCTACTCCCTTTTGGATTCCATTTGTATAGAATATTTACGATCTCTTCATTTTCAGTCTACATGTGTGCTAAGAATGAAAAAGAGTGTCTTTTAATTGGTGAATTTAGTTCATTTTCATTTAAGATAATACCAACAGGTAAAAGTTAACGAAAGCATTTTTCATTGAAACAAGCTATTTTGAGTGACAGCAGCATTACATGATTATAAATACAGTGTTTATAAATCATGATTATAAAGAAACAAAAAGAAGGGAAATACACTAATAAAAACTAAATTTATATGTACTTATCCTCACATTTTGAATTTTTGATGTGCCATTCTACATCTTTCTATATTTCTTATATCTTTACATATGAAGGTAGTTATTATTTCAATTGTTTTTCAGTCTTTGAACTAAAATCACCACGATGTATTAAAAAAACAATGACCCAAATCCAAAGCAAATACAAGGAAAAACTTATAAAGACCAGAGTAGAAATTAAGACTAAAAAACAAAAAAATAGATCATAGGAAATAGGGAGATAAATCTTTTATAAATTCAAAGGGGACCAAGAGATTGCAGGAGAAGGATGTATAAAGAGAATTCAGATATGTCACACACATGTACCAACTCCACACAATAAATGCAATCATTATGTATCACAGACATGTAAAATAAAAATTATAAAAATTTAAAAAGTACAATGAATCGAAGAGCTGGTTCTTCAAAAGAATAAACAAAATAGACAAACCCTGAGCCAAACTTCTCAAAAGGAAAGAAAAGACATTTATCAATTAGAAATGTAAAAGTATTAAGAAATGAAAAGGCCAAAAACACAACAAACGTACTCATAATGCAGATTATTAGCAACTACTCTGAAAACTAGTACTCCAAAACACTGGAGAATCCAGAAGAAATTGATAGAGTCCTAGATACATGTAAATTACCAAAACTGAACTAAGAAGATATAAACACCCTGAACAGTCCAATAACAAGCAATGAAATTGAGGCAGTAACAAAAAAAATCTACCAAGAAGAAAAGCACAAACCCAGATTCACCACAAAGTTTATCAAGCACTTCAGGGACTACCTAATGCCAATACTTCTCAAACCCTTTAATAAAATTTAAAAGGAAGGAGTATTCCCAAATGATTCCTGCAAGCTGGCATTAACTTGATTCCAAAAATAGAAAAGCACTTAGCTAAAAAAGAAAACTGCAAGCCAATATCTTTAATGAGCACAAATACAAAAATCCTCCACAGGATCCTGGCAAACAGTATACAGAAAATCATTAAAAAGATTATGTATCATGATCACATAGGCTTTACGGCAGAAATGCAGCAATGGTACAACATACACAATTCAATAAATATATCCCACAAACAGAAGCAAAGATGAAAATCACAAGATCATCTCAATAGATGCAAAAAATGCCTTTGATCTAATCCAAATTCACTAATGATAAAAACCCTGAAGAAAATAGGTATAGAAAGATCTTATCTCAATCTGATAAGCCATCATCATATTAAATGAGAAAAAGCTACTTCTCTAAACTCAGGAAATCCTAAGACAAGATGCCCATTATCACCACTCCTGTTCAACAGAATACTTGGAACTCTCGCCAGAGGAATGAGGTGAAAGAAAGAAATAACAGGGATACATACAGGAAAGGAGGAAGTCCAACTATGCTTATTTGCAGACAACAGGATCATTCACTTAGAAGACCCAAAAAATTCTACCAAAGACTCTTAGAACTAATAAATTTAGCAATGTATCAAGATACAGAACCAACACACAAAATTAAATAGCATTCTTATACACAAATAATGAACCCACCAAGAAAGAAAGTAGGAGAACAACACCATTCACAATACCTTCAAGAAAAATTAAATACTTAGGAATCAAACTAAATAAAGGAAATTAAGGATCACCATAATGAAAATTATAGTACTCTAAAAAAGGAGATCAAAGAGGACATCAGAAAATGCAGTGATACCCTCTGTCCTTGAATAGGAAGAACCAATATTGTCAAAATAGTCATACTTCTGAAACTGAAATATAGATTTAGTGCAACCCCAATAAAAATGCCAACACCATTCCTTACAGAACTAGAAAAAATAACAATTCTAAAATGTACATAGAAATAGAAGAGACTCAGAATAGCAAAAGCAATTCTGGGCAATAAGCACAAAGCAGAAGACATCATGATTCTAGATTTCAAGTAATATTACAAAGCTACAGTGATATAAACTGTACGGTACTGGTGCAAAAAACAGATACGTGAATCATTGGGACAGAATGGAGAATTCAGAAACAATCACAGGCACATTGAGCTACCTGATCTTTGACAAAACAGCCAAAAATATACGCTGAATAGAAAATAGCCTCTTTATAGCAACAGTGCTGAGGAAACTGGCTAAACACACGCTGAACACGAATCTAGACTCTCCAATCTCTCACTATCTACTAAAATAGAATAAAAAGGGACCAAAGACTAGAATATTAAAACAGAAACACTGAATCCACTGGAAGATAAAACAGGTAAAACTTGATAACATAACCATCAGCAAAGGTTTTCTGAACAGAGCCCCAATTGCACAAGAAATAACATCAAGAATCAGATGAAGTACAACTGGCCAATAAATACATGAAAAATGTTCAATATCTCTGGTCATCAGAGATATACAAATTAAAACAACACTGAGATTGTATTTTATTCCAGAAGAATGGCCGTTATCAAGAAATCAAATAGTAACAAATGCTAGAGAGACTAAGAGGAAAGAGGAACCTTTTTACATTGTTGGTGGGAAAGTAAACTAGTACAACCACCATGGAAATTAGTATGGAGAATCCTCAAAAAATTAAAACTAGAAATTCCATTCAGTCTAGCTATTCCCCTTTTGGTACCCTCTCAAATCAGTTAAAAACAACATATTACTGTGATACATAAATACCTATGATTACAGCGGCACAACTAATCATAATTAAATCTTGTAAGTGGCCTACATGTCCATCAATAGATGAATGAATTTAAAAATGTGGTATACCACTCCGCCATAAAGAAGGACAAATGAGTCATTTCTTAAATATCATTGTTTCCTTTACATGAGAAACCCAATGTATAAAATAATTTAGAGCAAAATAAAAGACAGATAATAGGAAACATGGAAATAGCTCTTATGCAAATGGAAAAGAGACCAAGCAATGGAGGGAACAGTAGGGAGGGGAAGGAAAGAGGAAGTAAAAAGAATTATGATGTTTCATGCACACGTATCAATTCCCCACAATGGATGTAGTCACTGTGTATGCAAAACATGTGGTAATAAAAAAAGGTGATAGAAAATAAATAAATAAAACAATTTGAAAAAGGAAATGAATGTTTGAGGAGATAGGTGCATTTAATGCAATTTGAATATTATACAATGTACACAAGTATTGAAACATCACTTGGCACTGTATGTGTGCTCTATACGTATACTCTTTATGGTACTCTATGGTACACACAGTTTCTACATGGCAGTTTAAAAAAAACTAAATGATTTTAGAAAAGATCATGGACATAGTCATCATTTTCAAAAAGGAAAACAAAAGCTTTTTAATGAGGTGCCTTTAATTTTTCACTGTCAGGTCTGGTCTGCAAAATTCACAAAGTCACTTCTTTTTTTTTTTTTTTTTTTTTGGCCTATCTTTTTACAGTTTTCTAGGAAAAGAAAATTTCACTATTGGAAAAAAAATGTTTGCTTTTCATCACCATCTCATTACCGTCACAGGACAAAACTCGAAGCCCTACATGAAGGCCCAGAAACCTAAGGCCACAATTCCTACCTTCTTCCTGACCGCCCCTAAAAGCTACGCATGCGTGCATGGCTCCTGAGGCTGCTCAGCTCCCCTGCGCCCGCCTGTCTCTGCACAGTCCGTTCCCGCCATCAGAAAGGTGCGGGTCTGCCCCTCACGGCTCGATTCCACCTCACGGCTCAGTGGTTCTGGAAAGTCTGTCCCTCTGATCTGGGCAGCTCTGCACTAGCTCCTTGGGGTTCCCAACGCCCTGTATAGAAATCTGTACTATAGTATTCACATTTTTATAATGAGGTAGCCAGTCAGTTCCTCTGTAGAATGTTTGTAGTATGCTACTTTTCTCTTGAATTAAACTTCATCAATACAAAAAAGTCTATCACATAGTTGAAAAAAATCTTGAATAAACCAATTAGTCAACCAATAAAGAAGTTCTGAATTCTCAAATAGTCCATCCTTTTTCCTGAGGTAAGACAGGTTTGCAATTTTCTTACCAGGTCTCATCTTTTGGTTAAATCTTATTCTCAGGTATTTGTCTAGACTGGTGGGTTTTTTTTGTTTTTTGTTTTTCCCATCAGTACCAGGGATCAAACTCACAACCTCGTGCCTGCCAAGCAGGTGCTTAAGCCACTGAGCCAAACTCCCAGCTCTGTTTTTTCCAAGGCAGGGTTGCACTATGTAGTTCAGGCCGGCCTTGCACTCACATTGTAGCCCAAGCAGGCCTCAAACTCACAAGGCTCCTCCTACCTCAGCCTCCTGGGATTAAAGGCATGCACCACCACGCCCTGTTTAGTTTTCTTTTCATCTAAGGAGGCATGACTTCGGCCTCTCTCTTTCCCAAATTACTCTACACTCCCAAACATAAAGCAAATTTCTGGGCACCCCTCACAGTGCTTCTCACGTCATCTACCACTTGTTCTGCAAATACTGACGTCACAAATCAACTGCGAGCACCACGAGTGCACACGTCCTCCAGACAACATCCTTTTACATCTCTTTATGGGTGCTCAAGCATTAGTGTTGATTTAAACTAAGCTGAATTCAATTTCACACATATTTACAAAGAAATCTGAAAACGCTGTCTTTTTAAGTGACAATATCAGACAATTGGGAATTTTTTTTTTGACCAATGGCACAAAAATAATTTGGGAAATGTAAACTAAATTATTGTTATCATAACTCACTGGTCTCTTTCTTTACTGCATTACTTTGCAAGCAAATATGAAATACAGATGTATTATTAGATATTATGGCTTTGATGTTTTAGATTTACCCCAAAGCCCCTGAATTAGTAATGACAAATGAATTGCCAGATAATATAATAACATTAGGTTTAATTTAAAATATTGTTTTAGGCCAGGTGTGGTGATGCACACTTGTAATTCTAGCAATAGGGAGGCTGAGACAAGAGGATCATCATAATTTCGAGGCCAGCCTAGGCTACATAGTGAGTTCAACCCTGAAATACACAGAGACACCCTGTATCAAGAAAAAATGTTTCTTGGGGAAAATATTTGGGGGCACAGACTGTGAGATCCTTGTCTTCTATGAACAGGAATCAGAACATGTCCATTCATGGAGAAAGTGATTAAGAATCACTCACCTGAAGTAGCCAATGATGAGAATAGCCACAGTCAAGGAACCGAAGGAGATGGAATAGCCGATAGTGTACAAGGTATAAAGGCTTTCGAAGAATTCTTGCTGTGGGGGAAGAGACAGTCACATATGTAATAGGACCACTTCGCCAGGAAACTGGTGAAGACAGTATGCCACTTTTTGAAATGTTATTTCTAGTTCTCTTCAGGTTTTTTTTTTTTTTGGCTGTAATTCATATGCAGTGAAATGTGTAGATCTAAAAAGAACCCTTTACTGGGGTTTGACAATCTACATGCATTTGTGCCCCTTGTTAGTCCAAGTTTCCCACTATCCACACTCTTAGGGAACTACTATCCCAATTTATGTCACCACGAATTACCTTTCTCTGTTCCCAGGCTTTATATACTACATTCTAGGTTGTTCTTAGACTTTTTAGAACTATATAGTATATTTTCTATCAACACACCACTTTGATAACCATCAATGTTTTATATATAGATAGATATGCATATATATATATACATATATATATATCAATACTTTATTACTTTGCAATTTTTTAAATTTTAAAATACTGGGAAGGGAAAAGGTGGAAAGAGAAAAGGGAAGAGGAAAAGATATAAACCTGTATATATGTATATGTAAGATAACTAAAATGAACACACTGTTGAATCTATTCGTTATTGAGAAAGAACAATTAATACTCATATGATTAGATTAATTTTGCATGTCTATATCTGTTAATGTAAGTAACCATTTTAAAGATAACGATACGCAATATTGCAAGCATTGTCAAGTTTCTATCATCCGATTTTGTAAACCTGCAATGTTACTGTAGTGTATTTACTCTAGTCGTTTGTTTGCCTCTTTTGCTTGTTGTTTTTGTTTTATATGTCTTTTTTTTCTGTTTTTTTCTTTGCTAAAATAAAAAAAATAAAATAAATTTTAAAATAATGATCACTCTTAAGTGGAAAAATATAGTAACAGAAGTTCCAAGCACACTTCCTCCCATATTCTCCAATGGTTATGTCATGCATAATTACATTAAAATATCAAAACCTGAAAGCTGACATTGATGCAGTGCCCTTATTTCTAGGTCTGTGGCACTTTATTGCATATGTACATTTTTTCAACCATCACTGAAATCAAGATTCGGAACTATTCCACAAGCTCGAAGATCAGCCTTGCCCTATCCCTATACACCTATATGGTCACTCCTGCTTTTCTGCTTCCCATCACTTCAAACATCTAACAGCCATTAATGTTTCAAGTCTCTATGATTTTGTCATTTAATACTATTCTATAAGTGCAGCCATACAATTTGAGACCTTTGGAGATTAACTATTATGGCCCTCAGACACTGTCCAAGTTATTACACATATCAATAGTTTGTTCTTTGTTAATGCTGAAATAATATCTATCCCATGTGTGTAACTAATGTATATAATTACATTTAAATAAAGGTTTTATAGGTAGTATACATTTGGGTCATAGTTTAATAGACTCAAAATCTGTGTTAATTGGTATGCGCAGAGCATTCGTTTTAAATAAATACTGATATATTAAGGCTTAATCTAACATTTTATTCTCTATTGTTCCATTTTTATCTCTTTTTTTCCCCATCATCCTATGTTACTTGAAATTTTTTAGAAATATACATTAGAAATACATTTATATTTTTAGAAATATATATATGCATATATGTGTGTATATATATATATATATATACACACACACACACATATATATATGGCCAGAGAGAGACAGAGAGAGATGCTGGGGATTGAATGCAGCACTTTTGCACTAAGCTACATTCCCAGCCCTGTTTAAAAATAAATTCAAGACAGCACCTTGCTATGTTGCCCAGACTGAGTTTGAACTTGCAATCCTATTGCCTCAGCCTCTCAGAGTGGTAGAATTCCAGATGTGAGCCACAAGGATGGGCTTGGGGTATGTTGTTTTTCAGTTTTTTAAATGTTTATTCCCCACATAAGCTTTAGATGACTTAATGTAAAGACTGTGATCATCGTATTTTCACCTTTTTTCTTTTGTAGTGCAGCCCTTGAAAGTCATCAATTTCCTTCTAAGCTCTGCTTAAGGTTATGTCCCATAGTTTTTAGTATTTGAGTTCTTTTATTTGCTCTGGGTGATATCATTTCCAACTTTTTGTGAATTGTCTCCATACTTTAACTGATTTTTAGTTAATCCACTTGTAGTCAGAGAAATTTGCAGACCAACATGTTTTATCATGATGAAACTTTAATGGATACTTTTAAAAAATATGAATTTTGCAGTTAGTCCAAATGTCAATTTCATCAAATTGTTTGAGAGATATCCTGTAGAAAATTTGCGCTATTTTTCTATGAGTATGATGTTTTAAAATTTCAACATGATGGAGTTTAGCAATTTTCCTTTCAGCTTTGGCAACTTCTGTCTCCTGGGAACACTTAGGTTGTTTCTGTATCTTCACAACGAACACAGGGGTGCAGCTAGCTGTCTCTTCGACATTCTGATGTCATTGCCTTTGGGCACATCCCCAGGAGTGGCATTGCTGGATAATATGGCACTTCAGTCTCCATATTGATTTCCATAATGACTGTACCAGTTTACAGTCCCACTCAACAGTTGATGAGGATTCCTTTCTATCAACCTCCTTTCAAGCTCTTCTGTCTTTTTTGATAACATTCTAACAGTCATAAAGTAATCTGTCACTGTAATCTGAATTCACATTTTTCCAATGATTAGTGATACTAAGTGCTTTTCTCTTATACCTGTTGGTCCTTTGTATGTTGTCTTTTGAGAAATGTTTATTTACATATTCACCCATTTCATAAGTGGGCTATTTTATCTTACTATTGTGTTATCTGCATTTCTTACATACTTTAGATATTAACACCTTCTCAGCCGGGCATGGTGGCATGTGCCTGTAATCCCAGGAGACTGATGCAGGAAGATCACTATGTGTTCAAGGCCAGCCTGGGTTACAAAGTGAGTTCAAGGCCAGCCTGAACTGCATAGTGAAACCCTGTTTTAAAAAAAAATCTTATCTGATGTATGGATTGCCAGTTTTTTTGTCTCATTTTTTGGCTCTCTACATGTCTCTCTACTTCGTGAATTTTTCCCATGCTTGTGTCATTGTTGTAATCCCATTTGTCTATTTTGATTTTATTGTCTATGCTCTTTTGCTCATAGCCAAAAACTCACTGTTCAGATGGACTTCATGAATATTTTCCCCTATTACTTTCTTCTAGTCGTTTTAATGTCAGGTATTATACTTAAGTCTTCAATCCAATTCGAGTTGACTTCTGCACTTGGTGTCAGACGTATTCTTCTGAATGCATGTATACAGTTCTCCCAATATCATTTATTACAAAGACTGTCCCTTCTCATTATGTGTTCTTGAGAGTTTTCAGTGATAGTTCTTTCACTTCCTTGTGTAGTTATCTCCTAATTATTTTATTTTATTTCGTTAACATAAAGGAGATTATTTTCTTGAGTTTCCTTTTTTCCAAAGCTTTTTTTTTTTAACTTAATGTAAATTTAATGTCTGGTATTTGGTCAAAAATACAAGGCATGCACAGAAAAAGGAACATATAATCCATCACCAGGAAAAATAGTCTGTAGAATGCCAAAAATGACAGAAATGAAATTAGCAGTCAAGAACTGCAAAACTACTAATAAAAATGCTTTAGCTAGGGTCATGATATAATGAAATAAACATAAATAAAAGCTACACCAACACCATAATAATGAAATTGCTCCAAACTACTGGTAAAGAGAAGGTCTTAAAAGTAAAGAAAAATGCCGGGCGTGATGGCGCATGTGTTTAATCCCAGCATTCGGGAGGCTGAGGTAGGTGGAGCATTGTGAGTTCGAGGCCGGCTTGGGCTACAACACGAGCGCAACGCCGGCCTGAGCTACACAGTGCGACCCTGCCTCAAAAAAACAGGGGCCGGGAGTTTGGCTCAGCGGCTTACGCGCCTATCGGGCAGGTGCGAGGTTATGAGTTCAATCCCTGGTGCTGCAAAAAAAAAAAAAGTATAGAAAAAATACACATTGACTACAGGAATGAGGATTAAAATGGCATACTTCTTGCTAGAAACAAAACAAATCACAAGAGAATAGAACCACATCTTTAAAGTACTAATAAAAAAAACTATCACTGGATTTCTATATACAGAGAAGATATCTTTCAAAGATGAGGGCGAAAAACCCTGAGAGATTGTTACTTACTACAAAATGTTAAAGAAATTTCTTCAGGCAGGAAAGAAATCATACAAAAGGAAATCTGTATCTATACCAAAAATAGTACACATCATTAAAAGTAAGACAATTTTCCTCAATTTTGACATATTTAAAAATTAAGACTTAAAGCAAAAGCAACTACAATGATTATCAAGAATCATGACACCAGAAAAGTAGAGCTAAATTAGTACTAAGTAAAGGTCGCTGCTGGCCACCATAATGAGCTTGGAAGAAAAATCTTGAAAAAATAAAACTGATCCCAAGCAACTTAAATACTTAGAAAAATAACTGCAAACAGAAAGCAGTACAATGAGCACTGAAAAACAGAAATTCACAATGCCAAACACCCATTCAAATTCCCTAAGCATGTAGGCATGCAGACAAACAAGAATAAAACCAAGAGAAAATACAGTCATTAGGAACAGACCCAGAAATAGCAGAGATAATGGAGTTGGCAGACAAGGACCTTAAAAAAAATTTAGGCCACAAAGATAAAGATTTTAAAGTCATATAGATAGATAGATAGATACATAGATATAGATATTCAAAGCTATAAATGAAAACTGCACATAATAGTAAAAAGAAACGTGTGATGTTTTAAAAATAACATTTGATAAGAAAAATGTAACAATGATATTAACAACACATTAGGCATGGCATTGCACAATACAGGATCAACTTCTATGAGGAATGAGAGGATTTTAAAAGGAGGCCATTGAAATGTTCAATGTCTCATCCTGATTATAGCAATGATTACCTAGTTGGGTACAGGTTTCTTAACTTTATATTTTTTATCTGTACATATTTGTCATACATATTAATCACATTTATCATAAGAAACTGGTACCTATACATAATATATCTGAATTCTTTTTGTTGACCATTCCTTTCCTCTCCCAGCATCCTTTTTTTCTTTTTGCCCTCCCCATTTATAAGAGCTTTGTTTCCAATTCTTCCTTCTATTCTTTTTGTTTCCCTTTTAAATTCCTTCCCTTCTCCCTCCACCCTCTCTTGTTCTCCTCTCCCTTTGAACATTTTCTTCCTACTTCTCAATATCTATCCTCCATTATATTCCTTGTCTACCCTTTTGGATTCTCATACATGACAAATAATGTGATGTTTAAACTTGTGTATCTGATTTATTTCACTTAAGATTATGGTCTTGGGGTGCATTCATTTTCCCTCAAATGACTGAAGTTTACCCTTCTTTATGGCAGAATAAAACTCCATTGTATATAAATACCACATTTTCTTTACCCATACATCAGTTGATGGATGTATGGGCTGTGTCTAACATTTAGCTATTATAAATTGTGCTGCTATAAACGGGGGAGTATGTATCACTATGGTATGATACTTCTAAATCTTTTGGCAAAATATCTAGGAGGGAAACAGCTGGGTCAAATGGAACCTCTACTTTTAGTTTCAGGAAGAATCTCCACAATGATTTTCATAGTAGCTGTACTAGTTTACACTCCCATCAGCAATGGAGAAGGGTTCCTTTTTCTCAGTCTCTCCAGCATTTGTTATTGGTTGATTTCTTGATGATTATCATTCTTTCTGGAGTGTTGTTTTAATTTGCATTTCTTGAATCACCAGTGATATTGATCATGTTTTCATATATTTATCTGCTGTTTGTAGTTCTTCGCCTGAGAAGTGTCTATTCATTTCAGATGCCCATTTTTGAATTGAGTTTTTAAATCTGAGGAATCTGATTTTTTTGAGTTCTTTATGTACTCTAGATGCTAGTCTTTTGCTTGAAGAGAAACTGATAAAAAAATTTTTTTCCCATTCTGCGAGTTGTGTCTTTACTCTGTTGGTGATTTCTTTTACTGTGCAAAAGCTTTTTAATTTGGTGTGATCCCAGTTGTTGATTCTTTGTATTTTCTGTGTAATTACAGTTGTGTTCATAAATCCTTTGCCTACACAATGTTTTACCCATTCTATCATTGAGCAGAGTTAGTGTTTCTGTTTTAATACTTATATCTTTGCTCCATTTCAATTTTAGCTTAGTGTATGGTGAGAAATACAGGTCTAGGTTCAGTTATCAGGATATGGAAAGCCAATTTTTCCAGCACCATTTATTGAAGAAGCTATCTTTCTTTCAGTGAAGGTGCTTGACCCTTTTGTCAAAGATAAGGTGGTTGAGTGTATTTGGAGTTGTTTCTGCATTGTCTAGTCTGTTCCATTGCCCCGCATGTCTGGTTTGCATTTGTTTGTTTGTTTGTTTGTTCATTTGCTTATTTGTTTTTTCCCACTACCATGCAGTTTTTAACGGTGTAACTGTATAGTATACTTCCTTGGGGATGGTGAAGCCCACCACCTTATCTTTGTTGCCCAGAATTGTTTTTGCTATTCTAGGTCTCTTCTGGTTCCGTATAAATTTTAGAATTGTTTCTCTAGTTCTGTGAGGTATACTATTGATATTTTAACTAGGGTTGCATTAAATCTGTACAACAGTTTTGGAAGTATGGTCAGTTTTGCTATATTGGATCTGCCTATCCAAGAATAGAGGATATCTTTCCATTTCCGATATCCTCTTCAATCTCCTTTTGCAGGAGACTGCAATTTTCAAAGTATACATCTTTCACTTGACTTGTTAGACTGGTTCCTAAGTATTTCATTTATCTTGATGCTATTGTGAAAGGTGCTGCTTCTCTCTCTCCGGGAGTTTGTTTTTCAGGTACAGGAATGCTATTGATTTTTGGGTGTTGACTTTGTATCTGGCTACACTGTCAAATTTGGTTACTAATTCTAGAACACTTTTGCTGGAGTTTTTGAAGTCTTCCCTGTAGAATATCATGTCATTAGCAAATAACAATTTACCTTCCTTCCCTATCTTTATCTTTTTTATTTCTTACTCTTGTCTAATTTCTCAGGCTAATGTTTACAGAACGATATTGAAGAGAAGTGGTAGTAGTGGGCATCCTGGTCTTGTTCCTGATTTCAGAGTGGAAGCTTTCCATTATTTGATCATTTAAGATGATGTCAAATGTTGACTCATCATAGATGACTTTTATGAGATTGAGGCCCTTCTATTCCAAATTTCTGAGGTGCTTTTATCTTGAATGGGTGTTTGACTTTTCTGCATCTATTGAAATGTCCTTGGTTCTGTTAATGTGGTGCATTACATGTATAAATCTGCATTTATTGAACCACACCTGCTTCCCTGGGATGAGTCCTACTTGGTCACAGTGTATATAATCTTCTTGAGGATTTGTTGCATTCTGTTTGCCACTATCTTATTGAGGATTTTTGCATCCATGTTCATTAAGGAGTTTGACTTGTAGTTCTCTCTTTTGGTTGAATCTTTCTCTGATTTTGTTATCAGGGTAATGCTTACTTCCAGGAATGAGTTTGGGAGTGTTGCTTCCCATTTAATTTTATTAAAGAGCTTGAGGAGTAGTAACATTAGGTCTTCTTTAATGTTCGTGTAGAATTCAGCAGTGAATCTGTTAGGACATGGGCATTTCTTTCTTGGTAGTTTATTACTCCTTCAGTTTCATTGCCTGATATTGGGTTACTTAGAATCTTTATATGTCTTTGATTCAGCTTTGGTAATTCAGATGTACCTAGGAATATGTCCATTTCTTTTGCATTTTCCATCTTATTGGAGTACAAGTTCTCAAAGTAGGTATTGATGATCTTCTGGATTTCTGCAGGATCCTTTGAGATTTTACCCTTTTCATTTCTAATTACATGGACTTGGTTCTTTTCTTTCCTTTTTTTGACAAGGTTGGCTAAGTGTTTGTCTATTTTATTTAATCTTTCAAAGAAACAGCTCTTCAATTTACTGATTCTTTGTATTATTTTCTTAGTCTCAATAGCATTAATTTCTGCTCTGATATTTATAATTTCTGCCCTCATACATGCCTTGGGCCTGACTTGCTCTTCCTTTTTTAGACACTGGTAAGTCAACATTAGGTTGTTTACTTGAACTTGCTCTGTTTCTATGTAATGGAAATTCACTGCTATAAATTTCCCCCACAGGACTTCTTTTATTATGTCCCATAAGTTCTGGTATGTTGTATTGGCATTATCAATTGTAAAACTGTGTAATTTCCTCTTTAATTTCATCTGTGACCCACTGGTTATTCAGGCTATTCATAGTTCCCAAGTGTTTATGAAGTGCTTGTGGTTTCTTTTGCCACTGAGTTCCAATTTCACTACACTATGGTCTAATAATATGCCTGGAATAATTTTAATTTCTTTTCATTTACTTAAGCATGTTCTATGAGCTAGTATGAGGTCTATTTTGGAGAATGTTCCTTGTGCAGCTGAGAAGAATATGTATTCTATTGTTGTTGGATGGAATATTCTGTAGATATCTTTAAGTCCATTTGCTCAAAGGTTTGGTTCAGCCCTGATATTCCCTTGTTGGTTTTTTGTCTAATTGATCTGTCTATTTGTGACTGTGTGGTATTAAGGTCATCCATTACAACTGTATTAGTACCTATCTGATTTTTCATATCCATTAATGTTTGTTTTATATAGTTGGACATGCTAGTATTTGACGCATATATATTTATGATTATTATCTCTTTCTCTTGGATTATTCCCTTAACAAGAATGCAGTGACCCTCTTTGTCTCTCTTGATCAGTCTTGGCTTGAAATCCACTTGATCTGCAAATTAGCTAACCTTGCTTTTTTCCAGATTTCTGTTGCATGGAGTATTACTTTCCATTCTTTGACATTAGTCTATGAATTTCTTTTTGAGTTCAATGTGCTTCTTGTACTCAGCATGTCATTGGATCTTGTTTCTTGATCCATTCTTTCAATTTGTTCCTATGATTGGTAAGTTGAGACCATTTACACTAATGGTTATAACTGATTCCATATGAATTTTACCATGGTCTTTTCTACTACTATGGAAAATGTTTTTGGTATTCCAATAGATATTGCATTAAAGCTATATGTTTCTTTTTGTAATATTACCACCTTCATAATATTAGTTTTTCCCTTATAAAAACAAGGGATATCTTTGGCTTTCGAAATGTCCTCTTCAATTTTCTTCAGAGTTCTGAATTTTCACTATAGAGATTTTCACCTCTTGGTTAGGTTAATTCCTAAGTATTTAAATTTTTTAAGCTATTCTAAATGGAATTTCTTTCCTGATTTCCTGCTTGGTGTGTTCATTATTGGT
>RJWM01018108.1:0-41546 GCA_004363535.1 Dasyprocta punctata | reverse complement strand
GCCCTCGGGGGAACCAGTGCAGAAGTTCAGATGCCTTGTAACCTCTGAGGAGACAGACACCTCCTGCTGTGGGCCAGATATCAAGACAAAAGGCAGATCCTAAGGATTGATATTCTAAATAGTTCTATATCACCCTGAGGAAGTCAGGAATCAGCATTCCACCCTTTTACGGGAAGAGTCATTATCGTTAAACATCCCTCACTTACTACGTGACCCGCTTCACTATTTGTCCTTGATTTAATCAATTTTACCTGAGCAGTTAGTCTTATTGGTTAACTGTAGTTATGTCCCACCTTATGCCCACCTTGCAGATTCTCATTTTCCCCGCCTTGGACCCATCTAACCTCATGGTTTTACTGTATAAAAGTCCCTAAAAATGACAGAGTCTTGGGCAACCCGCTCGGGCCCCCTTCTGTCCCTCAGACAGAAGCTTTCTTTCCCTCAATAAATATATCTTGCTCTTACCCTCCGTTGTTCCTAAAATTCATTCTTCGATTTTAGAGAACACGAACTCGCGCCAGACGTATAGAAGGTTGGGAGTTTCATTCCCCCATATCATTTGGAGGTCTGGGATCATTTTTCCTATATCATTACTTCAATGTAATTACATTACAAAATAACTAAGACATCCAGAATAATCTCCAAATACTTAGAAATCAAGAAACATTTTTAAGTAGTCCATGGGTTAGAAAAAGAAATTACAGAAGTAGACAATGTGATCAACAGCGTGCTAATGAAAGTGTAATGTGTACATTAAATGCGCAGGATGGAACTATAGCAGTCTTTAGAGAGAAATTTATGGGTTAAAATTTTATGTTACAAAAAAAGTGAGTTCTCAAATCAATGAACTAAGGTTTAACATTAAGAAGTTGAAAAAGAAAAAGAGGAGGAAATTAAGGAAGGAGGAACAACAAGGACTCTCAATTGAAATAGAAATTGAAAAGTGATACACATAGCAGGTTGCTTCCCCATTTGATCCCCATTTAATCAATATTACCTAAAGGACTATACTCGCTGTAATCTTATTGGTGCATCATAGTTTTGTCCCACCTTATACCCACCTTGTGACTTCCCAATGGATCAGTATTACCTAAGTGACTACACTTGCGATCTTATTAGTTGACTATAGTTTTGTCTCACCTTGGACCCGACTAACCTCGTGGCTTTGCTCAATAAAACACCCCTGAGAAGCAGGGTTGTTGAGTCCTCTTCTGTCTCTCTTAGACAAGAGCTTTTCTTCTTTTCAATAAATTCTTCCTACTCTTAAACTCTGTTGTTCCTAGAATTTGTTCCTCAATTTTAGAGAACATGAACTTGGTGTTTCTGATGTCTGGCAGGTTGGGAGTTTCCTTCCCCTATATCATTGGGGCAGTGAAAAAAGATTGGCCCTGGGTGTTGCTCAAATTCAGGTGGATGGAGAGGAAGTGGTCCCACAGCCTTAAATGTGGTACCTGCCATAGTATTGCCACAAAATTAGATAATGTTCTACCATATAAAGAAATGAATTATTGATTCATGCTACTACCTAGATAAGTATAGAAACAATGACGCTAAACAAAAGAAACCAATCACAAAAGTTATGGTTGTATAAGCTCATTCATATAAAATGTCCAGGTGAGACAAATCCATACAAAAAGAAAGTAGATTAGTAGTTATCAGGGGCTGGGAGAAGCTGTTCATGACGTGTGTCTGCTAATAGATATGCATTTCTTTTGGGGAATGTTGAATGTGTTCTGAAATAATATAGTGGTGATAGTTGTATGACTGAATGGATTTTTTTAAAGTTCTAAAGAGGGCACTTTAAAAGAGTAAATTCTATCATGACTTACATGAATTAAATTCCAGTAAACCTTCTACTTTTAAAAAATAAAGACTCGTTATGCTCTTATTCCCTGTCTTTCCTCTTCCGCTACCTGTGCAAGTATGCATCAGTCAAACTGTCACCAGTCAGGGTCTTAGTGTTATCAGATTCTGGGGCACTGGAGTCTGCTTAAAAGTGATTTCTGGGTCTTTTCTGTCCCAAAAAAAGAACTGAATGAAGCATGCAAAGACTGTAGCAAAGTTTCACATTTATTAGAAAAAGGAAAAATAAAAAGAAGGGTAGGGGGAAACAGACTCTGCAGAGTGAGTTTGAGCTGAGTAAAATGGGAGGAAAACTAAAAGTGAAAGTAAAGAAGAAAGTGCAGCCAGGAGTACAGAGCAGGCTATCACAGCGTCACAGTAGTGAGTTCTTAATGGCATCTGTCTCTTTGCTCATCTTTCCTATGCTGATGTCACACACAGGTCATCCTACCAGACACCTGCTTGAGTTCTCACAAAAAGTACTCATGCAGGGTTCTGAAAACTATTCTGCACATGTGCTCTGAGATCTGGTCACGTCTCCCTTCCCAGCTAGTGTAAGCTATACCCTAGCTTCCTACCTCACTAGGCAATTCCTACACCCATCCTCTTTGTAGAATTATGCTACTGGTTGGCTGACTCCCACTGTAGAAAAATAATTTTTATTGCTAGTTAGTAAGAATCATGGTAAGGATTTATGAGGCAAAAATTTTAAAGTACACACCCAAGCACGGAGTACAGGTCAGAGGAGGAGGGAGGGAGAGAGAGACAGAGACAGACACAGACACAGAGACAGAGACATGGAGAAGGAAAGAAGCATTATTACGTGGATCTGGGTATATTTATGGATCTTTAGGAGGTGTCTTCAAGATGGGTGATCTAGGATGCGTAGTCTTACTATCAGGGCACACATCTGGTAAGGCTATGTCAGAATTCAAACCATTTACATGTGTTCAAAGTTGAGATCTGTTTCCCACTGATCTGCTGTTTCGTTGAAGATGGAGGAAGCACAATTTATAGGTGAAAAGTTCAGGTCCAGAGCCCAGTTTACAGGCTTATTGTGTCTTTAAGAGCTTTAGAAATTTTTTCTAGTGAGTTTCCTGGAAGGGAAAGGGGCTTGGGTAACATTTCTGTCTGGAAGCTATAGCTTTTCTTAAAAGTACAACTTTAAAATCTAACTTTCAGAACAACTTGGGGAAGAAAAGAGGGAGGTGGATCCCTGAGACCCAGGACAGATCTGAAGGGGAAGTTGGAGCCCACAGAGAAAGTGGAGAGAGAGACTACAAGGCAGAAAAAGGAGGGGGCAAACTACAATTTCTCCCTAACTCCTGGCTTCTGGCATTATTGGGGCACAATTATAATGTAAGAGCACATTTATAAAATAGCAAACTTAGAGGTCTCTGACCAAGTTTCTGCTGCTTCTGCTAAATTCAATTGACCCTGACAGTGTCTAAAGCCTCGCTACATACTTCTGATAAGCACTGAGTCAGAGTAATTATCTATACCGTAAGACACACTGGGCTAGTCAAGGACACCTTAACCACCCTCACCCTGTAAGTGTCTCCTCCCCTTGTTCCCAGATTGTTTCTATGTTATGATAAACAATTCCTTTGTTTCAACAACTCTGTTCAAGACTAGCTTGCCTGTCAATATATGACTCAATGCATGTAATCAGTTATGTAACATTTTGTCACTTGCTTTGTACTTTCCATTTCTAATTGCTATATAAACTAAACAGTTTGCAAATTCAGGGCTGTTGCCTTTGTGAATGATCTCACAACAGTCCATCAGCATAAATATTAAACACTGCCTTTAAATTTCCTCAGTGCAGTCTTCCTTCTGGTTTGGCTTGGAAATTTTCCTGCAGTAGCATAAAAGTGGAGGATCACATCTACAGAGACACTGTGAGCAAGTGACTCCAGAGGCCTCCAGGGAGAAGCATACCAGTGGAATGGAGCAGTGGATGCTGTGAGCTACAAAATCTGGTGAGTGGGCTCCAGTCCTAGTGACTGCAGTGTTCCCTGGAGATGGTGATTGGATGGATGCCATTTTATAGAGGAGTCAACTGAATTTGGGACTCAAAGCAACAATGGGTTGGCGTCATCTCAGGGGCTCGTGTTGAAATCCCACAGTGACTGGGTGAGGGACAACCACGGGAGATAACCGGGATCATGGAGCAGTGGTCAGGCCAGCAAGAGCCACCTCGAGTGTCATAGGCTGAAAGACTCAGCCCGCAACCTGATGACCAGAGGCCAGGATCAGTGTGGACTTCTGTGGAAAGTACCAGAAAAGGTCACCCCATCCTAATCCTACTGCAGATTCCAAGGATTCTCCAGAACCCTCCCCTAATCCTACTGCAGGTTTGCTGGGATTTTTCCAGCACAGATTAGGCTCTGAATGCCTGCTTTGTCTATCAGTAACAGTAAAGTTATGTTTTGAATTGGATACTATTACAAAATTGAAGACCTCGAAAGATAACCACAGGCTTGAAATCATAGTGAAATTTCTTTTTCTTTCCTTTGCTTTTGATTTGTTGTTTGTTTATTGGTTTTTGTTTTTTCATTGGTGTGAACATTACTTTTTGCTTTGTTTCATTTTGGTTTTTTTTTCTTCTTTTTTCTTTCCCTCCTGTTTTCTTCACCAGTTTCTGAACACTTGGAAAAGCTTCTTTTCTCCTTCAGTCCTTCAACCTTACTTCTAATCTTTCTTCTTTTATTTCCCTATTTTTTTCCTCTTATCTCATTTAAATTTTCTCTACTTAGGGTAAAACCACTCTATTTAATGGACATTTACTGCATATAAATTTTTATTTGCTTTAGGTTGACTTTGTGATATAACTATAAGTCTTGGTCCTAAAATTTAAGGTGGTAAATTATTATTTACCATGGTTGGTCATTTTTCTAGTCTGAGCTTCATACTACTGCTATTACTAATTGTACTACTTTAGCCAAGGTGACATTCTTGTTGTGATCCACTGATCTTCCTTGTTTACCAATATCTAGATTTTCTAGGGGGTCATAAAAACTACTCTAGTCTAGTACCAAAGAAATGGGTGCTAAGCCAAACAGGTTACAATTGGCAGGACTTTGGGACAGACTAAAAAGTCAAAAGACATCTCTAAAAAGTAGTCATTTCTACAGAGGTCTTGATAATGATAATAAAGCTACCTGCCATAACCAATTTACAACCCTCAGTGGAAAAAACAAATGAACAAAAAAATAAAATAAAATAAAAAATGAGAAAACATGGAAGCAAGATGCAACTCATAAACCCCAATTAGCCCAAGGCAAATCAAAGAGGCACTGAGGTGGAAGAAATAAAAAATCTCCCAGCTGAGTTTTATCAAATGGTGGCAGTGGAAGTAACAAAACAGAATGATAAGTCTCTTGACAAAAATAAAATGGAAAAAATGATTAATGAATCTAGAATAGATGCAGATAAAAATATAGAGGTTCTTAGGAAAGACATGGAGATCATAAATGCCCAACAGAGAAAAAATGGATTGCATAAAACAGATTCAAATAGAAATCCAGGAGATTATAAATTCTGCTGAAAGTATATACAGTGCAGCAAACCAATGTAGAGATAAAATATCAGATCTAGAAGACAGGGTTGTGGTTGGAAATTGTTAAATGAAAGACTACTTAAAAATTTCAAGGAGCCATAAAATATATATCCAATGGCTGCTAGATGATGCAAACAAGACTAATATAAGATTAACTGGAATCAATGGAAAATCAAAAGATAGCATAAAGAGCATGAAGAAGCATGTTCACAGAAGTAATAGCAGGAAATTTTCCAAGTATGGCAAAAGAACTCAAGATACAGACAGGTGAGGCATATAGAACTCCAAATGGTTATGATCAGAAAAAAACTAAACCAAGTTGACTGTTATAAAAATATAGCAGTGTATACACTATATAATAGTCAACATAAGAACAGAATATTAGAAGCTGTTAGAGAAAATAAACAATCACCTATAAAGAGAAGCTGATCAGAATCACAGCAGAATTCTCGATACAAACACTTAAGTCAGGTAGAGCTTGAAGTGCAGTACTTAAAGCCCTAAAAGAAAATGACATTCAACCCAGATTGATGTATCCTACAAAATTATCTTTCAAAATTAATGGAGAAATAAGACACTTCCATGATAAAAAAACATGTAAGAAATTCATGACCACCAAGCCAGTACTCCAAAAATTTCTGAAGGATATCCTAGAAGAAGGCAATACAGACAATAATTCCAAAAATCACAATAGAATGAATGCATCAGGCAAAGCAAGCAATTAAACAGAAGGGAAAAAAGGGAAACCAACAACAGGATAATAATATGATAAGATAAGTCAATACGTATCAGTTGTAACTGTACCTATGAGTAGTTTCAGTTCATCAGTCAAAAGAAACTGATTGGCAGAATAGGTCAAGAAACAAGATCCAACATTATACTATATACAAAAACACATTTAACTAAAAAAGAATTCATAGACTGACAGTCAAAGAATGGGAAACAATACTCCATGAGACAGGAACCCAGAAAAAAACAAGAGTAGTTGTTCTATTTGAAGACAAAGCGGATTTCAAGCCAAGGATTATCAGAAGAGACAAAGAATATCACTGTGTACTTGTCAAGGAAACAATCCAAGAGGAACAGATAACAATTATAAATATATTTGCACAAAATACCAGTATGCTCAAGTGTGTAAAGCAAACACTAACAGATACAAAAAATCAGATAAGTACTAATGCAGTTGTAATGGGGAATCTCAATATACCACTGTCACAAATAGAAGGATTAACTAGACAAAAAAAATCAACAAAGCAATATCTAAGCCAAACAAACCATTTGAACAAATGGACTTAGTAGATAGCTACAAAATCCACCTAACAACAAAATACTCATTCTCAGGAGCATATAGGACTTTCTCCAAAATAGAACACCTACTTGTTCATAGCACATGCTTAAGTAAATGCAAAAGAATTGAAATTATTCTATGCATATTATCAGATAATAGTGTAATCAAATTGGAAATCAATGGTAAGAAAAACCACAAAAACTATATAAGCACGTGGAAATTAAATAGCACCCTCCTGAACAACAAATGGATCACAGAGAAAGCTCAAGAAGAAATTAGACTTTTTCTACAGTTAAATGATAATCACAAAACAACATACCAGAACTTATAGGACACAGTGACAGCAGTCTTACAAGGGAAATTTATAGTGGTGGAGTTCCCACGTCAGAAAAACAGAGCAAACTTACATAGATAACCTAATGTTGAACAAGTTGCTAGAAAAAGAAGCACACAAAAGGGAGGAGATTACAAAGATCAGAGTAGGAATTAATGCAATTAAGGCTAAGAAAAAAATATGAAGAATCAATGATTCAAAAAGTTTATTCTTTAAAAGGTTAAATAAAAATAGATAAATCCTTAGCCAGCCTTACCAAAAAAGGAAACAAAAGACTCAAATCCATGAAACTGGGAATGAAAAGGGTGAAATCACAACAGACTCTTCTGAAACTCAGAAAATTATCAATATGTACTTTGAGAACCTGTACTCTAAAAGATGGAATACTCAGAATTGGACAGATCCCTAGATTCAGGTGAATTACAAAAGCTGAATCAAGAAGATATAAAAATTCTAACTAACTTGATACCAGTCAAAGAAATTGAAGATGCAATTTAAAAACTACCAACAAATAAAAGCACAGACTGACAAATTCACTGCTAAATTCTACAAGAACTTTAGAGAAGATCTAATACCACTACTCCTCAAACTCTCTAATTAAATTGAAAGGGAATCTATACTCCCAAATTCATTCCCAGAAGCAAGCATTACCCTGAGACACAAACCTGAGAAGGATCCAACCAAATAAAAAGAACAGTAGGCCAATCTCCTTAATGAACATAGATGCAAAAATCCTCAACAAGATATTGGCAAACAGAAAGCAGCAAATCATCAAAAAGATTATACGCCATAACCAAAAAGGATTCATGGATTCTTTATGGATTATGATTCAACATACACAAATCAATAAGTGTAACATACCACATTAACATAACCAAGGGAAAAGACTTCATGATCATGTCAATAGATGCAAAAAAAAAAATCTGACAAAGTCTAACACACTCATGTTTTAAAAAAAACCTACAGAAAATTGAGATAGAAGGTCTTTATCTCAGTCTGATGATAGTCATCTATGACAAACCAATATCCAATATCATGCTAAATGATAAATAACTGAAAGCTTTGACTCTAAGATCAGGAACAAGACAAGGATGCCCAGTATCACCATTCCTGTTCAACACAGTTCTGGAAATTTAGCCAGAGCATTTAGACAAAAGAATGAAATAAATGGAATATGGTTAGGAAGGAAAGAAGTAAATTATCATTATTTGCTGATAACATGATACTTTACATAGAAGACCGCAAAACTCCACCAAGAAACTCCTAAAATTAATAACCAAATTTGGCAGCATATCATGATACAAAATCAAC
Organism: Dasyprocta punctata; assembly: GCA_004363535.1. Classification (NCBI taxonomy): domain Eukaryota; kingdom Metazoa; phylum Chordata; class Mammalia; order Rodentia; family Dasyproctidae; genus Dasyprocta; species Dasyprocta punctata. The sequence goes on along the minus strand of RJWM01018108.1, from coordinate 33,209 downwards.
ACTCAAAAATCAATAGCATTCCTATACACAAACAGCAAATCCTCTGAGGGAGAAATTAGGGAAATCATACCTTTCAGAATAGCATGTAAGAAATGAACTACTTAGGAATTAATTAACAAAGGAAGTGAAAGACCTATACATTGAAAGCTACAGTATTCTGAAAAAGAAGATCCAAGAGGATATTAAAAAATGGAACGATATCTCCTGTTCTTGGGTAGGCAGCACCAATATAGTAAAAATATCATACTTTCAAAACTGTTACATAGATTTAAATGCAATCTCAATCAAAATGCCAATAGCATACCTCAAAGAACTAGAGAAAACTATCTTTTTTTTTTTTTTTTTTTTTTTTTTGTGGTGCCAGGGATCAAACTCACAAACTCACGCCTGCCAGACAGGAACTTAAGTCACTGAGCCAAATTTCCAGCCCTAGTTTTTTGAGACAGGGTCGCACTGTGTAGCTCAGGCTGGTCTTGCTCACGTTATAGCCCAAGCCGGCCTCGAAATCACAACATTCCTCCTACCTCAACCTCCCGAGTGCTGGGATTAAAGGTGTGCGCCACCACACCCAGTTTATCCTAAAATTCTTATGGATAGACCTAAAGTAGCAGAAGCCATTCTGGGCAACAAGGGCAAGGCAGGGGGCATCACAATTCTCCATTTGAAGTTATACTACAAAGTTACCATGACAAAAACTGCATGGTACTGGTTAGAAAAAAAAAAAAAAACAGACCCAAGGACCAATGAAACAAAACAGAAAATGCAGAATCAACTCAAATCACACTCAGATACCTTATCTTTAGAAAGGGGTCAAACAGTTTCACTAGAAGAAAGTGATATAGGAAAAATGATCTCAGACCTCCAAATGATATAGGGGAATGAAACTCCCAACCTACTATATGTCCAGGGCAAGTTCATGTTCTCTAAAATCAAAGAATGAATTTTAGGAACAATGGAGGGTAAGAGCAGAATACATTGATTGAGAGAAAGAAAGCTTCTGTCAGAGAGAGAGACAGAAGGGTCCTGAGTGGGTTGCCAAAGACTCTGTCTTTTCTAGTGACTTTTATAGAGTAAAACCATGATAGGGAAAACTGGGAACTCACAAGGCAGATGGGCTTGAGGTGGGACTGAACTGTGGTCAACCAATAAGATTAATTGTTTAGGTAAAATTGACCAAATCAAGGACAAATTGGGAAGTGAGTCATGCAGTAAGCGAGCATTCTTACGGATTAGAGGTTTGGGACAGTAATTCCTGGCTTCTCAAGATGATCCATCCCTAATCCCTAATGCTTATACTTAGGGTGTGGTTGCATTTGTTTTGCCTTTTGTTTTGAGATCTGGCCCACAGCAAGAGGTGTGTGTCTCTTCCAATGTCACAAGATATCTGGTCCTCTGTGCCGGCTCCTTTGAGGGCCTAGCTCTGTCTGACTGCCTATAATATTTCTGTCTAACTCAATTGCCTGTAACAAAATGTAGCCTCTTCAGTAAATTGTGCTGAGAAAACTGGCTTTCCACATGATGAAAACTGAACCTAGCTCCATATCTCTCATCATGCACTAAACTAAAGTTGAAATGGAGCAAAGGCCTAAATATAAAAACAGAAAGAGTTAACCTGCTGGAAGATAGAATAGGTAAAACTCTAGAAGACATAAGCATAGACAATGACTTTATGAACAAAACCTTGATTACATAGGAAATGTTACAGACAACTGAGTTAGTTAGAAATATTATAGGCAGTCAGACAGGGCTAGGTCCTCAAAGGAGCCGGCACAGAGGACCAGATATCTTGTGACTTTGGAAGAGACACACACCTCTTGCTGTGGGCCAGATCTCAAGACAGAAGGCAAAACAACTGCACCCACACCCTAAGTATAAACATTTGGGATTAGGGATGGATCACCTTGAGAAGCCAGGAATTACCATCCCAATCCCCTGATCTGTAAGAATGCTCACTTACTACGTGACTCACATTCCAACTTGTCCTTGATTTGGTTAATTTTACCTAAACAATTAATCTTATTGGTTGACCACAGTTCAGTCCCACCTCAAGCCCATCTGCCTTGTGAGTTCCCAGTTTTCCCCATCATGGTTTTACTCTGTAAAAGTCACTAGAAAAGATAGAGTCTTTGGCAACCAACTTGGAACCCTGTCTGTCTCTCTCTCAGACAGAAGCTCTCTTTCTCTTAATAAATATTTCTGTACTTAACCTCTGTTGTTCCTAAAATTCATTCTTCAATTTTACAGAGCATGAACTGTCACTGGACATACAGTAGGTTGAGAGTTTCATTCCCCTATATCATTTGGAGGTCTTCCACTGAGATCATTCCCCTATATCAGAAATATTATAAAGAATTAACAACTGGGATCACAGCAAATTAAGAATCTTTTGCACAGCAAAACAAACCACAAGTTTGAGTGAAAAGACAACCACAAAATGGGAAATTTTCTCTACCAGTTACTCCTCAGACGAAAGACTAACATTTAGACTATATAAAGAACTCAAAAAATTCAGACTTCCAAATTTAAAGACTGAAACCAAAAATGGGCATCTGAACTGAATAGACATTTCTCAAATAAAGAAGTACAAACAGCAAATAAATATATGAAAAATGCTCAATATTACTGGTCATTTGAGAAATGCAAATTAAACCAACACTGAGTTTTCATCTCACTTCAGAAAGAATAGCTATCATCAAGAAGTCAACCAATAACAAATGCTAGAGGATGTGGGGAAAAAGGAATCCATCTCCATTGCTGGTGGGAGTGTAGACTGATGCAACCACTGTGGAAATCAGTATGGAGATTCCTCAAAAAGCTGAAACTAAAGGTTCCATTTGACCCAGTTGTTCCCCTCTTAGGTATTTCATGAAACAATTAAACACATACCACAGTGATATATGCATACCCATGTTTATGCCAGCACAAATTATAATAGCTAAATCTTGGTAACAGCCCATATGCTCATCAAAAGATGAATTGATAAAGAAAAGTGGTATTTGTATACAATGTAGTATTACTCTGCCATGAAGAATGATAAACAAATCATTTATAGGAAAATAGATGCTTCTTGAGGCCATAATCTTACATGAAATAAACCAGATACACAAGTTTAAACATCACATTGTTGCTCTTATGTGAGAAACACATAGGGTAAATAAGAAGCATAATGGAAGATAAATACTGGGAAGTAGGAAGAACGTGTTCAAATGTGAAGGAGAACAATGGAGGGGAAAGGAAGGAAAGGAAAAGGAAAAAAAGTGAATGTGAGGAAAAAACATGAAAACAAAGCCTTTGAGGGGAACACAGTTTGAAGAGAGGGGAGGGGAATGGGGAAAAGAAGAATTTTTTATGCAAGTATAAGTTATCTATGATGAATATGATCAATATGTATGAATATGTACTAATAAAAATAAAATTAAAAAATAAATAAAATCTCAATTTCCTTGTCTCCTTCCTAACTGTATTTCTTCTACCCTACTTCATCATCAAATGACTTGCAGCAATCTGTGCACATTCAGCTTCTCTATTAATGCTCAGCCTGGAATGCAGGCCACACCTCCTTCTCTGCCCAGTTAAATTCTAATTTCCCAGCAATACTCCCCTAGCGCATCTCCTTCTTTATTTTTTTTCTTTTTTTTTTTTTTTGTTTCTTTTTTTGTGTTTTGTTTTGTTTTGTTTTGTTTGTTTTTTGCTTTGTTTTGTTTTTGGTACCAGGGATGAAGCTCACAACCTTGCGCTTACCAGGCAAGCCCTTGAGCCACTGAGCTAAATCCCTGGCCCCAAACCTCCTTCTTGATGAATTCTGTGCTGTACCCTTTCAAGTCTACCCACAACAAGTAAACTGGATCGTGTCTGCTTTGGGCACCATGGCACTAGTTAATATGACTTACTATTGAAACTTATATCCTTGTAGAGCAGTTGGGTGTTCACATGCCTGCCTCACCCATTTGAGCTTCTTGAGAGAACTGACTTGGGTCCCTCATGGTTTTCTTTGTAGCACTTAGCATTGCACCTAAAAATCAGACGGTGCTTAGCCAACGGTTTGGTGCTAAGGATGGAGGGATGGAGGAAGGAATGCTACGATAAGCAGTAGGAGTGTCAGTGAGAAAGAGAAAGGCCTGAGTGTCATAAAGCACTTAGAAGAAAAAAACTAAGTTTCTCTCTATTGTCACACCTTTGAGCTGGGACAAAAGACAGATTAACAGAAGAGGGATGAACAGGAGTTCATCGACATATATACCTCACGTGAACCTGGGAGACACCCAAGGCAAAAATGAGCAAGTCTCAGAGAGAAGCGTTTGAGTTCAAACTTAAATACCATCTTCAACTAAAAAGAAAAAAGAATGTTTTGATAAAGAAGGGATAGGAATGAGCTGTGTGCACATAAAGTACAATAAAAAAGGGTAAGGTTTTTATGCAGATTTAAGCCTTGCCTTTTCCACTGATAAATGTGTGTGTAAGGATTTAGTTCTCTTTCTCTTCTGATTCAGAGAAAAAAGACCCTGACAAATGGAGACTTCCTATATAAATTTCCTTCCAGAAGGGTGACTTCTATACTGAACAAACAGGTTGGCTATGTTTGGGGAGTGTGCCTCGCCACTCTCTTCAACTAAAACAGCTGTTCCTCAGTTAATACAACTGTGGCTTTTGACAGCTGATACAGAAAGGATAGTCAACAAACAAATGTTAACTATCCCCACCCAAAGATAAATTCCAACAGTTTCTTGTTCTCCACCATTTAGATGTGCTAAGAGCTGCAAATAAGAACTATAGTGATGAGGGAACACTGAGGAGAGGTGTTAACTAAATCTCAGCATCTATGGAACCAAAGCGGCAGAGCGGTACAATAACTATTTCAGCAGATTCAAAGCCTAACGTAGGAAATTGTTGAAAGTTGCTACTTTTCTCTTGGCAGTTTAAATGTTTGTGTCTTTAACCTCAGATATATAAAAATGTTGTATGACCACACCATGCAAGTGAGGAGAAATTTCCCCCCTTAGGGTAGAAGTTAGTTGTGTTACGATTTTATTATTGCAAGATGTGAGTACAACAAAATCATGGTTTCTTTTTCAAAAAAGAAAAAGACTTAAAAAAAAAACCCAACTTTTTGTTTTAATGAAAGAAGAGAATATTTATTAAGTTTACTGTAGAAAATGTGTACATTATGAGTGATCAAAAAGAGGAATAATCACCTGCAATACTGCTAGTATGAGTGAAAAATTACCAATAGAATGAACAAAAATGCAAAAAAAGTGGTATTAAGTAGACATTGAAAAGACACTTACTGTCTTATAGTTGTACCACACTGGTGCAAGGGACTGGACACAGCAAAAATGCAAAAATAAATACAAATAAAAAATAAAACACTGCTGAAATGAGAGCAGAACTTTGCCTTATGTAACCTCAGCTGGGAAACTGCATAGTAGAAAATTTAAATATTTCACTCTCTGCACACATCCATGAAAACTGAGTAAGTGCCATACATATTGATTTTGAGATTACAAATACATTTTAATGAGAAGGCAAATTAGAAAAATATGGAATCTGTGAATAACAAAGACCAGCTGCTTTTTCAGTCTTTAACAAAAATAGGGTTGTCTCATCCTTATGCATTCAAGACAATCAACTTTGAAACAGAGTCTAGCACAGGGATAAGGACGAAGTCCTGGGACCTTAACTTTTTACTCACTGAAAGCATGATTTGTGTCTTCTTGTGAGACAGCCTGAGACTTACAAGCTGCTTTTGCTAAAAACAAAAACAAAACAAAACAAAATTTCAATTACTCTTCATTAAAAGTTGAACAAAGCTCAACTTTTAGTTTTTTTATCCATATTCTTAAAATTTTGGATCAGATCCTGGCTCAGTTTTGCATACAGGTATATTAATAATTTAGGGACTGTCTGTCTAAAAACTGACAACACGAGGTTGATTTTCTTTGGGTTCCATAAGCTATCTCACCTCCCTCCAACACCAAGCACACAGAGAAGAGATTTACACAGACATTCAACAACAAACGAATGCCCAGAGGCTTTTTGTCATTGCCCTACACCCATGGTCACTTTGGATTCCAGCAGAGCCTCCACAAAACTGAAACTACCTCAAGTAGAAACAACCATCTCATGGAGACCAGGTTAAGTGATAAGGAGCATTCTTTGCAAAACCAGAATTGAGATAAAGATCAACTAGGCCTAGCCCACCTCAGTTGTTATGGGTTACATCTATGTGTACCTCAAAGCCTCAAGTACACATAGGGGGGCTTTGGGAGGTGACTGAATCCTTGGGGTATGATAATCATCGATGGATTAGTCAACCGATGAGTTTACAGATAACTTGCTGTTTGGAGGTGAGATCTGGTCAGGAGAGGTAGGTCACTGAGGGTGTGGCCTGGAAGGGTTTTTATCTTTCCAACTCCTCTTTTCCTTTCTCTAAAATAAACCTTTCCTCCTTTAAGTAATGGGTGTTGGGTGTTGTGTCCCAGTGACAAAGCAACTGACACTTCTGCATTCATAAAAACTGGTCTCATTCCTTTATTCTCTGCACAGAACTGTGCCAACTCATCTCCTCAAGCTGAACTCCCTTCTCATCGTCTCTTAGTTTTTTAATTCTGCCTAATAAATCAGACTGTGTCCTTCACTGACATATCCTGACATTGTTTTCCTCAACAATTCATCAAGAATCTGCCTGGGCCAAGTTGATGTCCCATGTCCTCTTTAGGAGGACATCCCCAGATCCTTCGCAGTGACAAACTGATACGCATACGTCCACAGACCAAAGGGGCAGAAGTGCTTCCTTCTTTATGAAGCTTATATTTTATGTTGGAGTTCAGAATATGATACCCCAAAATATGCCACATTGTTCTCCCTAGTATTTTAGTTGAAGAAAACTGGGAAAACTAGAGAGGGAGGAATGTCGCTCTGAATTTCTCTTGCCCTTCTCCCCTGAAACATGTTCATAACAATTTCTCCGACTTGCCTTCTCTAAAAATAGGCCATAAGACCTTCTTTCCAGAGGATCCTACCATATACCTGGAAGCCAGTACAAAACTGAACTAATAGGACTTGCTAATTTTCCTAAATTATTACGATTATACGATACCTGTTGTTCACCAGTCACACTCCTGTGCAATTGTTCTTTAAAAGTTTCCTTGGGTCTTTGGCTCTTCCTTTCTGAAGGTTCCTTAACTTTTAATCATGACCTGTTCATTAGACTGGATTATGTAATACTGGGAATTGATAAATCACACTTTGGGGTGTATCTGGATGGATCAGGCATGACCCTGTGTACTAGGCATGGTCCCTGGTTCCTTTTTCTCTGGCACTGTTTCCCTGTGCTGCTTCCTGGCTACCATGAACTAAGCATCTTTGCTCTGCCAGGCCCTTCTGCCATGATGTTGCTGCCTTGAGGTCAGCTCACCATGCACTTTCCTAAATCTGTGATCCAAATTAAACTTCTCCTCCTTTAACTTATCAGTGCCGGGTATTGTGTCTCAACAATGGGAAAGCTGGCTAAACAGTTCCTATATCACATAAAACTTTTATTAACCAGTTACGTTTTTCTCTGGTTAAACTGTGTTTTGTTATGAGGTGTCAGCCATGAAGATTTAAGTGGATAAGGAAAGAAATATTTTTTGCCCTACATCTATTTGGGGATAGACACACTATAAACATAGCAAGACAAATATTCATTGTATTTTATTGAGTTTCAGACATCATTAGTATCTTTTATGTGTTACTGTATAATGGAACAAATCCAAATAAGAATTACTATGTAGGTCACTATCCCACGGGTCAATCATTTTCCCAGGATTCTGTTGTGTAGCTCTTCTGCCTCCTCTGAACGTGCTCAAGTATCCATGTACAGCTGCCTATCAGCTAGGCATCTCTGCTTCTCGGGGTTTTCAGCTGTCAGTTGGGGCCATGAAGGAAACAGGGTTATCTGTCTCTCATCATCTAACCAGCCAGCTTGGGGTTGTTTGTATGGCAGAGGCATAGCTCCAAGAAAGAGAAAGGAAGTGCACGAAATCTCTTGAGACCCAGACTCAGAACTTGCCCTTCATTCTTGTGACAATCTATTGATCAAAGCAGGCTATAATACCAGGTAAGATTTAAGGGGTAGAGAAACAGAAGAGCTACCAAATCACATTGAAAACAGATGTGGATACAAGGAGAGGAATCATTGCAATCATTTTTTGCAGACAATTAATCCACCACATCATCAATTTAAAGATACATCATCATGGCATGATATGTAATTCTAAGGGGGGAAGGGAACCTGCCCATAAATTGGAAGACATTAGTGATTGTCAGGTGTGTTTCACTATCAGAAATGTCTAGCTGTAGAAAGAAAATACATACATCGTAAGTCAATGAAATATGCTACTTAGAAAGTCATAACTGCTATTGGAAAAGTATAAAGTTAGCAAGGTGATTAGAAATGCTGGTAGTAGGGAGGCCAGGGGAAATATCAAACACACTGAATATAGTAAACTTCCCTGGGAAGTTCTGAGCAGAGATTGGCAGCAGCTGAGGGAAGTTTTGCAGCTATGTGAGAACAGCCAGTACAGAAGTCCTGATGTGCAGAGTTTGTGTGATCAAAAAATTAGAAGGGTGATCGAGGTGGGGAAAACGGAAGGGAGAGTGACTCAATCAAAGAGGTGAGGAATTCAAACTCAGAAACTGCACAAGCAAACAGGAATTCATTTGAAGTCTTGTAGGTTGCAACTTGGGAGATTCAGACAGCTCTGAATCTGTGTTCTAAAGAAGGGAGGACAGGTGCTAAGCCTGAGTGAGGTGGTGAGGTCAGGTAAACTTTGAAGATAGTGATCAAAAAGCTTCCTGATTGGTTGGACATGAGTGGTAATGATTCACAAAACTCCAAAGTTTTGTCCTGAACAATTGGAGGGATGGAGCTGCTGTTCACTGAGGTGATAACTAAAGGCAGTCCCATTTTTCTATCTCGTGTGTCCTCTCAGTAAAATCTTTGCACAGATCAACTTTTTCCTTGGTATAAATTTCTGGACTAGAATTGCTGGAATAGTTTGCACATTTTTAATATGTTCAATGTGAAATTGTGCCTGGAAAAATTGTGGCAATGTATGCTTTTGCCACAAAGAATATCTATTTTCTTATTTCCTTGTTTAAGGCCATTTGATTCAGAGATTCAAATTAAAATGAATATTTTACAAGATGAAAATAAGCTTACTGTCAATGAAGTAAACATTTGTGGACACCTAATATCTCCCTGATGCTGTGGTCTGTCTTCACAGGGATGACCTGATTAAATTCTCACAAATATGCCCAAAACAGTAGTAAGAAATGTGCTCAGAAACAGAAGGCCAATAGGTAACATTGTTGGATTATGAATTGTGGTCCAATGACTTGTAGTAAGAGCAGCCACAAACCTAAATTCATTTAAATTTATTGAAACTCACAGAACACCCTTGAGGTGGACAGAAGCTGACATAGACAAAGATTAAAGAAAATACTCACAAAAATCCAACAGTAGCACCATTATTCCTAGAGGAAAAAAAGAGAACAACTCAGCAAAACACCAGTAATTGGATAATGAGGAGGAAGATTCATTTCATAAGCACTGAGGAGATAAGAAGGAAGGCTGAAAGCCTAAACATAACCTCAAAGAAAAGAAACAAGAATTTAAAGACACGTTAATTCCATTGTCTTCCCACAATTGCACAGAAGGAAAGAAATAAGATAGTTGGCAAAAAAAAATATATATATATATATATACACACACGCACACTATGTTATAAGAGAAAATTATGATGTAACCAATGCCACAGAAACTAGGCCAATGTGGCTGAATGATTGTATTACCAGGGCTTAATCCCACAGCTGGGAGGAGTCCAAGAGGAAGAAGGAGGTATGTCCACCTATGTGAAAATAAAGCATTACACTTAAAAGTAAAGGCATTTGCCACAGACTTTCAAAGGACCTTTGGTAACAACAGTAATGATAAGAACAGTATTGCATTGCACTTTGCCAGCCATTTGAGGCCTAGAAAACATTACAGATTAGGCAAAAGCAATGAAGGGACCAGAGTTAAATATGCTTTTGTCTGGTAGAAGTTAAATAAAGAGTAACTCTGTATAGTAGTCAGCTTCCCATTACTGTAACAAAATACCTAAAATTATCAAATTATCAAGAAGAAATGTTTATATTGGCTCACAGTTCTGGAGATTCTAACCCATGATTGATGGCACCATTGCCTCTGGGCCTCTAGAGGCAGTGAGTGGTGGAACAAAACTCCTCACCTCAGGCCCAGGAAGTGAACAGGAGAGGAAGAAGAAGGAGCTGGTGTCCCAAAATCCTCTTCAAAGGCACACTTTTAATGACATCAAGAGCTCCCATGAGGTCATCTCTTAAAGGTTCTGCTATCTCCCAGTAGCTGCACAGGCAAGGGAGTCAACCTGAGGCACACGGACCTTTAAGGGACTTCTCCAAATCATCACACTCTGAGAGAGCTTAACAGCAATAGGAAAAGCTGCCCAAAACTTGCTTTACCGCATCAGACATTTCTGGGAGTTCCAGGGTCAAGTTCAGGCTCAGAGTTGCTTAGGAGGGGCTCTTGGCCTCATGGTCCTCTCAGGCTTATGCTTCTAGCCTCTTCCCTCACTGTGTGTAGGCTGCTTTATTCAACGTATGCTTATCTCACTAGATGCCAGAACCTCCTGTGCTGATACACAATTATTTGGGGTTCTAATCCTGTGAGTTCCTCCTTCCTTCCTAATACTAACTCTTGATTGTAATCCAGAATATTCAAGAAAGTCATGGCTCAGCACCCAACCCAAGTAGCAATTTGCTTTTTTGTTTTGTTTTGTTTTGTTTAATTGAAGTAACCTTCACATCACTCAGAATTCACCATTTTAAAGTGACATTTTGTGTATTCATAATATCACGCAAGCACCACATCTATCTACTGTTTTTGTAAATATTTAGTCTCTGTAACAGCTGTCGGCCATGTGGAACCCTTACCCCATGCCATGGGTGAGTTCACAGAGTGGTGACACTGCCACAAAACAAGAGCGCAACACCTGCACGTAGAATGCAAGCCGAGCTGTTTTTCGGAGATAGAGAACTTGAGGCACACTCTACAAGTGCAAGGGAGGACTGGCAACCAGACTGCTGCTGTATTTCATCTGTCAAAGCTTTAAATGAAAAGAATTAATTATCTGAGTATTCTCTAGTGTATTCTAAGGCCCAGTGAGCAGAGATCATCTTACTTCTCTTTGTGTTTCTAATACCCAGCACAATATGTCCAACCCATTAGATAAATTCACACCTGTGAACCTGCAAGTACTGTATTTCCTCAATATTTCAGGAATCCTCTACTCATAAATTGCTGTGGTGTTCTTTTTTCTCCTTTTCGAAAAAAAATGATGCCTCTGATAAAGCTGAGTAAAAAGAAGAAATACCATGGGGGAATGTGGTTTTAGACCCAAGGAGGACTGAAAGACCATTTCTCCCCTCAGTTGACACAAATAAGAGTAAATTCATGCAACGCGGATAAGAGGAGTCAGTTGCCCACGTTTGCAGAGCTTGGATGTGCACCAGAAACCCTCAGTCCCGTCTCCACTGACAAGGACTGCGGTGGAATGGTGGGAGGGCTCGGCCAGCAGCCCTTCTCCAAACCTCCACCACGGAGAGAGCTGCGTTTGTGGGAGGAGGGGGCTTGCAAACCCCTGCCAATGGGTTGGTTGAATAGCTGTTTCCCCAGTGAGAACACCAAGGCTGAGAGAGGTAACGAATGGAGAGGGAGGGCAGAGGCTGAGCTCCCTTCATTTCTCAGAAAACATTCCTCGGCCTGGGCAGTCGTAATGAAACACCACAGATGGGTGGCTCAGGCAGTAGACATTCATTTCTTTGTTCTGTCACAGGCAACTGAATTAGATAGAAATACTATAGGCAGTCAGACAGGGCTAGGTCCTTGAAGGAACCAACGCAGGAAGTCAGATACCTTATAACTGTGGGGTAGACAGACACCTCCTGCTATGGCCAGGCCTCAAGACAAAAGATCAAGCAAATGCACCCACGTCCTAAGAACTGATATTCTAAAATAGTTCTCTATCATCCTGAGGAAGCCAGAAGTCACCATCCCAACCTCCTATAGGAAGAGTCACTGTTCTTTAAGCATGCCCGCTTGTTACATGATTCGCTTCCCCATTTGTTCCTGATTCAATCAATTTTACCTCAGCAATTAATCCTACTGGTTGACCACAGTTGTGTCCCACCTTATGCCCACCTTGCAAGTTCCCATTTTAGAGCCACTTCACCTCTTGGTTTTGCTCTATAAAAGTCCCTAAAAAGACAGAGCCCTTGGCAACCCACTCAGGACCCCTTCTGTCTCGCAGACAGAAAGAAGCTTTCTTTCTCTCAATAAATATATTCTGCTCTTAACCTCCATTGTTCCTAAAATTCATTCTTCAATTTTAGAGAATAGAAACTCTTACCAAACCTATGCTAGGATGGGAGTTTTATTCCCCTGTATCGATTCTAGAGGTTGGGAAGCCCAAGATCAAAGTCCAGCAGGATTAGCATCCAGTGAGGACCTCGGGCTGTGCGTGGCCACCTTCTTCCCCTGTGTTCGCAAGGCCTTTCCTCAGAGCCTACATACTGCAGGAAAGACAGACCCCTGATCTTATCATGTCAGAGCACCACCTTGATGCCTTCTTAAATTTAACCATTTTGGGTGTAGTGAAACATGCCTGTAATCACAGCACTTGGGAAGCTGAGGCAAGAGGGTTGCTGTTGAGTACAGGGCCAGTCTGAGCTACATAACTAGACCCTATCTTAAAAAAAGGAATCAATAAATTTAAATTTAACTTCTTCTGCAATGGCCCCATTTCCAAATATAGCCACACTGGGAAGTACAGCTTTAACAGGTGAACTTGTAGACATAGGTAGACAAAGAGTGTCAGTCCATAAAACAGAACTTGGAAAGATTGCAGGGCTCTAAACAGAGGCTCTTTTAAAAAGCAAACAAGAACTCATAGTTTACGCCACAAAGTGAATATTTTCTCAGCATAGCTGGAGCCTCATAGTTTCTGTTTACCCAGGCAGGAGTACAACAAGCTGTACCTTGTTTAGTTTGGGTTGTTCCCCCACCACCACTACCACCAGGATCCCAGTTTGCCAAGAGACAATCCTGAGATGATGTGAGCCCATTCACCCCTTCTCACCATTGTGGCAAGGACTCCTGAGCCATTATGAGAGGTGGTTTCATTTCTTTAACAGAATATAGAAGGTGATATCAAGAAAACATGAAGAAGGTTATATTTACTCTCACATGTATGTGAAAAGAGAAACATGAATGCTTTTTGCCAACTGGCGATCTCTCAAGCAGATCTATCTAGAAGGGCTTTCCTAGTTTTCCTATGAGCTCCTGTCCATTAAGTCCTAAAATACAAACTTATTAGGGAAAATCCATCTTCTACAACAACAAGTGCTCTTTTCAGTGGAGTAATCCTGGGTTCCTCTCTCAGAATACTGAATCAAATTCACCAACATTTCTTCCCAAGACCTTACCCAAAAGAAAGAGTCTTCACCTCTGGGTATACAGTCTGGATTTTACTGCCAGGTCTGATGACGGTTTTCTAAGACTGGATGCTAAAAGCCTCACTGAGGCTGGTCTTTCCTCCTCCCACAGTTTGCTTGGTTTTAAAGTGAAAAGAAATGAATCCTTTTTTAACCTTCAATAACAAAGTAACATCGCTACACAATGGCGAAGATGACTGTCAAACCAATAAATCATTCTGATCAAATGTAGAACATGCCCTCTGACGGCAGTCTGCTGACTCGACAACTAGAAATACTAAAGAGGAAACACTCTTACAAAGGACTTTTATGTGGGTCAGCTAATGAGTTACCCACAGACCATGAAGACAGGAGATGAACTTGAACACAGCTTATGCAAATACAGACTTTGGCATCATAAGGAACTAGTTTGAGTCTCATCTCTGACACTAGCTCCAAGAACTTGAGCAAGTTACTGAAATTTCCAATTTCAATTGCCCACCAATAAAAGAAAGGGAGAGAATAATTCTACTTTGCCAAGCTGTTGAGATTTCAGTAAAGTAATGGATTTTTTTTTTTTTTTTTGTAGCATGGGGACTCACCAGCTGGGACAATTTAAAGATATAAGTACCTAGATTCCTAGATTCCTGGAGTGGACTGAACAGTGCCCCCTCAAATTAATGTCTACCAGGAAACTCAGAACATGACCTTGTTTGAAATAAAGGTCTCTGCAGATGTGATGAAAATAATGATGAGATCGTAGTCGTTTAGAGTGGACTCTAAAACTCCAAGAGTCTCCTTACAAGAGACAGAGAAGAATCCTCCAGAGAGAAAGGGCATGTGAAGACAAGAAGAGATTAGAGAGATGCATCTACAAACCAAGGAACATTAAAAATTGCCTGCAGCCTCCGGAAGCTGAGAAAAAGTCACAGAAGTGACCCTACCTCTGAGCCTCCCAAAGGAGCCAGTCCCGCCAGCTGCTTGATCTCAGACTTGATCTTCTTGCCTCCAGAAAAGTGAAGGAATATATTTCGATTGTTTTAAGCCATGCCACTTCTGGTGATTTGTTCCAACAGCATGAAAAATTCTAGACACTGCAATTTAATTGCCAGTAGTAAGTACTTACAGGACGACTGTCAGGGCCACCAGATGGGGTGGGTCTGTGGTGGCTATGGCACTGCAGTCACTGGCCATGTTTGGCTACTGAGCACCTGTGTGCTGGCCGGTCTAAAAGGGATCTTCTTTAAGTGAAAAATGCATGCTGGATTTCAAAGACAATATAGACAGAAAAGTAAAAACTCCTATGAATAATCTTTATATTGATTATACGTTGAAATATTATTTGAGGTATGTTGGGTTACATGATAATAGTTTAGGTATGTTTGTTCTTATAAATTAAAATATTTCCAGCATTGGGCAGGGCTATTCTAAGCACTGGGACACAGTGGTGTATAACACCATGTCCCTGCCCCTCAAAGGTGCCCCAGTCCTGCTCTTTTCTTGGAGAAGGCTTCCCAGCGGGAAGAGCTTTGACTGTGAGACATTGCCTGACCACTTCACCTCAGAGGCGCTTCCTGAACTTCAACTCAGACAGCCCCAAGGGACACCCCTCAGAAGAGACCCTCATGTTAGTAAAAGGCTCCTCCTCACTAAGAGCTTCAGGAGCAAACCCAGTGAGGTGCCGGTGAGCTATCCAGACTTACTTTCCATTCCTGTGGGGAGCGGGTGTGCCTTGGAGCAAGCAGACATGCTAGTGTCCCCCAATAAACCCTGCTGATCTTCCTCCATCCCAACAGACAATGGACAAAGTGAATTGCTTACTTGAATTGCTTAAGTAAAAACGTTTCAAAATGGAAAAGGGCAGTTAGTGCACGTTGAAGTGTTGTCCTGCCAATTCTACTCTAGAATTAATCTGAAAAAAATTATTAGTTCAAAAGTGAGGTTAACCAGTATAAATCATGGGAATGTTATAAGGTGATCATGTCATCTGCAAATATATATAGTATTATTTCTTCTTTTCCATTCTGGCTGCTTTTTTTTTTTTTTTTTTTTTTTGGTACTGGGGATCAAACTCACAACCTTGCACCTGGCAGGAAGGCGCTTAGGCTACTGAGCTAAATTCCCAGCCCTGGCTGCCTTTTATTTCATTTTCATGGCTAACTTTCCTGGCTAGAAGCTCCAGCACTTACTGAGTACTTCCTGCCGGGCATTGTGATAGTATCAGACAATGTCATCCCTTCCTCAGGTCTTCCAAAGGACCACAGAAAGTAAATAGTTCTTAGATCGCATTTTGTGGTTAAGCTAACTTGGATTTAGAGGGGTTAAAAAAACCTACTTAAGTTTCCCAGTTTGTAACGAAACCAGGATTTCATAGCCCATGGTTTTAAGTTAAAACTACTAGATAGCTGTTTCCTCTCAGCTGTGGAAGAGTTCCTCTGCCCCTTCAATGGGGACTGAGACAGGACATGCACCCCAAATCCCTTTCCACATGAACTGGGAACCCAAATAGTTTTCTTGCTCCCCATCTCTTAATGCTGGGGATGGAACCCAGGGCCCTGTGCATGTTAAGCAAGTGCCCCACTCCTGGGCCACACCCCCAACCCAGCAATGTTTGCATAGCAACACTTTATATCTGTAGTATTTGTGTGTAATCCAAATAGCAGTTGGGTCGCCAAGATGACAGCGTGACATGCAGTGACAGTGATAACAGCGCGCCTCTGTGTACCCAACACCCTCAACCCTCAAAAGCCATAGGCAGGGTTTCCACTCAACAAAAGGCAAGAAGAAGCAAAGAAGACAAGCCCAAGAGAGGACCGAGGGCCAGGATGGCTCCCCTGGTGTCTAATATATATAGAGAGAGACAAAGACACACCAGATGCCTATTTTATTTACCGGTGGTACTGACTCTGAGTAATGACGGTAGGGGACTATTTTCATGTGCTTTGGCCCTGAGAGTTGTACAGAATACGACAAATGTTCATGTAGCTAAATCAAAATAATCAGAGTATTGCCACAGTTGGAAAGGAAATTAATATGCAAGGGGTATTCACTTTCCACATCCACAATCACGTCTATTACTCACTTAATGGCTTCTGTAGCCCTGTGGTAGAAACATTTTCAAGTAGAAGCATCTGAGTGTCGCGGGTGTTTATAACTTGCGGAAAGCACCCAGCTAGCAAGTGCAAAGCTTGTGTGACACACGTACCCTCATCTTGTTCTGTGAGGTTCTGGGCGGCTTCTCTGACTCCCTGAAGAACAAGTAGGTGACATTGCAGCCAGTGCCGGACTGCGGGACAGGTCCTCTTCCGACCTCCACAGCAAGTCTTCCTACTGGGTATCTGCATGTAGATAACTCTTAAGGGAATTGATTCTCAACTCTTCAGTTTCTATGAATTCTCTCTCTTAGAATTGGTTGTTTTAGGGACACGTTGCTTTTCTCCCTTGACATCTCCCTGCCACAGTTCTTTCCCTACCTTATAAGAAGAAACAAACAAACAACAATAGCAACTACAAACTTACTTTGTAGCACTTCTCAGATTTTAAAAATCTCCAGGTTACCAAACAAAGGAAGATTTAAGACACCATAAACCCTCTTCCAGCTCATGAAGACATGTTGCTGTAGAAGTTTTAGTTTTACGTGCTTGGGGGTATAGCTTAGTGGTAGAGTCCCTGGTTCTGATCCCCAACATCGTAAGAATAATAAACATTTTAAAAACAATAAAAGTCTTAGCTCTATGCTTCTAATTATTTTTCACAATTTGAAAACCTTTATCGCTTTATGGCAATGGTTCTTCAATAACTACATATTAAAACTCCATTAATCAAAATCGTACTTTTTTCTTTTCTTATTTTTGGGGTGAAGATTGAATACAGGGTCTTTCACATGCTAAGCACATGTTCTATCATTTAGCTACATTGAGCTCCTAAACCTATAAATTTAAAAATGTATATATACATACATCCACATACACGCATATATATATATATATATATATATACACCTTTACAGAAACATAGGATGGTGTGATTATAAAAGACAAGCACAAAATATAATACTTTAAGACGAGTCTTAAAGAGAACTAGAATGCAAATATAGTGTTGAGAACAGGGAATAGCATGAAATTTCCTTCTGCCAAAGAGGAGTTTGTGCCTGTGTTCTTAAAATGGATGCTGATGGATTTAATCACCCAGTTGGATTCATTTGAAAGTTAATAACAGTTGCATTTTGAACTATGAATTTTTGCCATAAGCCAAAATTTGCATCTTTCAATTGTATGAACGGGTGATTGAAAGATCTTACACGTGAATTAAAAAATATGTGTGAGGTACAAAGGTTTCCAAAATTATTTTAGAGAGTACATAAGGCAACATGGTTATAGACTCTTGCTTTTGTGTGTTCTCATTCGGTGAAAACTGGCCATCTCTAAAACGCTATCCAGCACTCCATGAGCCACATCCAATTATCTGACTGTTGACCTTAAGTATGGGGTTGCTTAACACAGAGTTCTTTGCAGAACTTCAGCTATTCTGCAAAGAGTAAGTATAGGGAGAGACTTAGGGGGTGGGGCAACTTTACATTTCAATAGACCACACCGAAGATTCCCCACCCACTGGCAAAAAGAGCACCCAGGCGGTGGGGCCCTGAGCCGCTGCTGTGTTACGCTCCTCCCCGGTGGCTTTGAATCATAATCCCATCAAGACTACAGATGCGATCGTCACTGTGTTGTTTGCTTCTCACTGCTGTCACCGGCCAGGTTCACCGCAGAGGGTAATCTGCCCACACTAATGCCCCACAGGTGTATGGCAATGGACTTCCCTGGACTATTCGCAAAGGTCTTTGAAGGACCCAATACCCTATGAATGCAGAGTGTTCCCTGTATTATTCTACTCCATTAGACATGTTTTCTTTTGTTCTCCACAAGCCCAGGGCTTTAACTTCTGAAATATTGAATTTCATTGGCTTCTCTTCTCCTCCTTCACAGGCTACTGAAAATTGGTTGCTATCCTTGACTGCCCGCCCCACCCCCTGTTCTCCTCCCGGTCATGGTGAATTTGGATCTGCAAAAGCCTTGTATCAGTTCCAATTATTTTTTAATGTAAGATAATATTGATCTTGGCACCCAGGCTTGTCAGAAACGTTCCCCTTCATTCTCCCTGAATGAAGGAGTTGCTCCTAATTACAGACCTCTCTTCTGTTGCTTCCTCAGACCAATTCGGTGTGGTGTGAACTTCTCTTCCTTGCCCTTTCTGGTTGTGTTCCGAGAATTATTCAGAATGACCAAATACCTTGTCATTTCTTCTTAGCAGATTCTGATGACACCCTTGAAAGACTTGTTTTGGTAAAGCTACTGAATCCTCTGCATTCATCTTTAATTGTTGGAATGGAGCTAGTATGTGGCAGGTTACCTTACATTTCTTAAGAAGGTCTATGTGTTACCTTGTGCCTCAGGTGCTAGTTCAACAATTAACCTTCCTTTCTCTCTCTGTCTCTCTCTCCCGTTTTTAACGAGCTATTAGAATGATGTATTTGTAGAATCATATCTGAGATTAGATCTTGAGGCCAATACATTACCCCTTGAACTTGTATTACCTATCAGAAAATGAGAATATAAACTTTTCCCTTATATACTTGTCATGAGGATTAATTAACATAATGCTTATAAAGTACTTAATGTCTGACATCTTGCAAGTGCCCAATAAATAGATCAGTATCTGTCCCTCTGAAAGTCTCCCAACAGAACCATCAAGATTTAAAGGTGTTTCTGTTCCATTCGGCGAAAAAAAATTCAAGCAACTTTTGCCTCAACCAGCTCTTTTGTACTGTTGCATATTATTTTTGTAATATTTTAAATTCTTGGCTGAAAATCTTTGCTCTTTCTCTTTCTTGCTTAAGGAGTTTTTGTGAAACTCAACAAATTTCAAGTAGCTTTTCCTTTCTTCTGACTGTGCTAAACAAAATCATTTGTTTTATTCCTGAAATTTGAGTCTCTGTTTCAAAGCCTAGGTTTTTCAGCCCCTCTCGGGATAGCTTTTCATCAGTGTGTTCCCGGAGTCCCCAGCCTTTAGAAATCACGGGATGCACTGGACATCGTGTGTGTACTCAGTTTTCAGAAAGCATCTGAAAAAGCTCAGCTTCGGAGATTGATGGTTCTCAGTTTTCAGCTTCAGTTTCTCTCTGCCTGAGGACTGTTTGGATCTGGGCCTAAGAACATATTCACACGATGTCTGAATATTAGTATTAAGTAGGCGATGCCCCTTTTCCTGCCTCTTGGCCTCATTTACAAAAACACAGGAAAATAAATTTAATCTCCTCATGGTTCCCCTGTGCTGCTCCACAGCAGGAATGTTATATGATTTCAGGTTCCTTATTAGACATATTCCTATGGGTATCATGTTGAGGATTACTTTTCCAAAGTTATTACAATGCCTGTATCGTTAGGAAAATGAGGTGTAATTTTATCTTCTATCTCATTCCAAAAGCTTCTTCCACCTCTGCACAAAAAACAGCTTCCCAGCCAAGGAGGACATTTATCTTCTGTTTCACTCTAACTTTCCACCACATTTTGGATACCGAGCTGAGGGTGAGAGAAAATCACTTCTACTTACAGACCACATGCTTAGCTTTTAAAAAGGAAACGATGATGTTGACACCCATATGTTGCTCATAGAAAAAAAGCCTCACTAAAAGTGAATCTGTAGGGCTAGAAATATGGTTCAGTAGTAGAGTGTGTGCTTAGAATCTGCAAGGTCCTGGGATCAATCCCCGGCAAGGGATTATTAAAGTTTTATGCTTCTAAAGTTTTGTGTTTCAGAAAACCAGAAAAATTCTTGTGCGTCTTCTACAAGGCAGCAAACTACAAATACTGGTGGTCAGAGAACTATAGCCACAGGGTAACAGCCTGGAGAACCTAATTCCTAAGGGATCCAGGCACGGAATTTCACCATCTCAGAGCATCTCCATGGGTATCTGTATCTGCAGTGTGAGTACACAAAACAGTTATCTGCATTTTGGTTTACCCGGGGCAAATCTCTCAAACTTATTGAGAGCACTTAGCACTTGATTATTTCCCAAGTTGACAGTTCTCTCTGCAAGAAACACTAACGTTTCAATTCTTGGTTTCACTTACATGTAGGTCTCTTCGAGGTTTCACTTGTTTTTCCTGCGCCATTCATCATTGCTGAGGAGCCCCTTGCAAGGTAAATTGTACACTGGAAGGGCAGGTAAGGCTTTCCCTACACCCTCTGAGAGCCTTTTAGGAAGCCTTGGCCTCCCCCAAATTTTATTGAGGAGTGATCAGGGGAGATGGGTAGGAAATCTTTTTCTAGCTCTCCCAAAGTCAATCTTGAAAAAAACCAAATATATTGCTTTGCTGAAAGTGAGCATTCACCAAATCTAAATATTGGATTTGATTAAAACTAAAATCCAATTCCAAACAAATACCAGTGATTTTTGGATAAATTTCTCTTCTCCCTGTACAGAAAAAATGAGAGATGACTTCATTTGCATTCACACATTTTTATCCTTTGAATTCAAAAGATATAATTGTTCTCTGGCTATGCAAACATGGCAGATTTTGGTCTATCCAAAAATAATAAATCAGTTTTTCAAAAGCTTTTGGAAAACTTGAAGAGACCAACATCGTTTGTTTGATTCTCGTGACTAAATCTCCTTCACTAAAACAAAGTGAGAACATTATGCAATTATTTAGAGGAAATCCGGGACCTTTGGGACAGTCAATCATGTAATTCAGGCAAAAGTGGACTTGGGGGCCTGACATTTGCAGATAATTGTGCAACCCTCAGCTGTGTGAGCTGGTCCTAAGAGAGCTCCCATCTTGCATTCGCCCCTTTCTTCCCCATACCGCTTCATTTTGTGCCTCTTGATTAGTAATAAAGTGAATAAATCAAACCAGTTCCGGCTTGGCTCTGGTGAGATATGTTAAGAGAAATGAGCATGAAAACTAAAACACCAAACTAAAGGTATTGTCCCCAGCCTCCTTTCTCATTTTAAAAAACGAAACTAGACTTGTTCAGCAAACACAAGCTTCCAATCTACAGCCCAGGCCCAGATGTTATTAAGTATAAATATTTATAAGGTCCATAAAGATCCTGGCTAAGCTCAATTTTGCCTTAATGCAGCAAATGTTTCAAATTCACCTCTTTCGCTGTGTGAAACCTTCTCTAAAGGATCCTGTAGAAGACACATTACTTTTGCAGAGAAGAAGGGAATCCCTCTTTTATGTTTTATGACTGGTTTTTCACTGAAGGGTATTGCTTTTCTCAGGAATCACTTTGCAAAGTCTGTCTTTTCCTCAAGAAACCAGGAGAAAGTATGGTTGCTGTAGCCGTGAACTCAGGGGGCACCAGGGAAGCGCACACGTGGTGAGAGAATGGAGAATGGAGGGAGGGCAGGTTCCCTTTGTTCTTCCTGTCTTTCAATTATGAAGCACATCTAAGATTTTAAAAGCACCAGTTTAATCATCCATTAAATGGGTGTGTGATTAGTATAAGAAGCATGTTTAGTTTACACTTTAAAACCTTCACTTTGGTTAACAAGTGCAAGCTTTTGCAAAGCTTTTAGCTACAATATTTAAACAACTATTTTGGTAATATGTGTAGGCACAAATGAAAGAACCAAAGGTGGAAAAGTGCAATTTTTTACTACAACAGTTTTATACTCCAAGCAAAATCATTATTATTCTAAATCTATGTGTTTTGTGATATGAAACATCACCTGCCTACATGTCTTGTCCACTATGAACCATGCTACCCTTAATACCTTGCTTTCTAAAATTCCCTTGGTTAACTACATCACATTAACTTAACCCACAAACACTTGGAACATAAATTTTTAGAAGAGTTATTGTTCCATGGGATGATTTATTTATGCATGGAAATGAAAAGAATTTTGGTTTTCTACATAGGATAAGCTCCGTCTTAGTTACTTTTTTCACTGCTGAGACAAAATACCCGATACTCAAAGTTAAAGAAGGAAAGGTTTATTTAGCTCACAGTTTGTAGAAGTTTCAGTTCATAGTTGGCCAGATTCAAAGCCACCAGCTGGCAGAGGGGCATGGCAGAGGAGGAAATGGTTCATGGTGGGAATAAGGCAGCAAAGTAGCAGACAGTGAGCCATAGGAGACAAGCAATGACACTAGCCCTCTTTCTGTTCTTTGTATTTTATCCAGGTTACTCACCCAAAGGGTGGGTAGTACTCACACTCAGGGTGCCAAAGGGTGGGTAGCATTCACACGCAGGGTGGGATACCCTTAATCCTACCCAAAACTATGCCAAAGCCATCAGCAGACTCATTTAGTAATCACCCACCCTTGGTCCCAGCATTACACACTTAATCCCGGCATCACACACTCTAGATCCAGCCATCTCTGAAAATCCCCACCTATGACTACATGAGGCCTTGATGGGGTCCAGGGGGTGTATCTAGCACAAGCCATAACAAGTGCTAAGCAGTGGACCATCTCCTGTCTTTCGGGGAGAGTCCTGACAGTTGCTCAGCTCCAACCTGAGTGCACACACTCGCTCCCTGCTCTAGCAGAAGGGGCCTTCCTGTTGCTGATGATTCAAGGATGGAGGTCTGTGGCACTTTGCTGGTTTCTCAGCAAAGTCCTCCAGGCAGGTCCATTCAGCCCCACACCCAGCCCTACCCCCATTCTCTCTGCTCACAACTCATGTTGACCCCGAGAACACGGGCTGCCTCCATGGAAGCCTTCATCTGCTGGACACATCTGGAGAGTGCTTGTGGTGCTTACCTGGTCTCCCTGATTAATGTAGATGTAAAGATTGTATCAAGACTCCTGGCTGTCAGACTTCAAGATGTAATCACAAAATCAATCCACATAGACTAACTGGACATAGACTCACTAAGAAGACATCCCGCAATGTCAGACACTTAATTAAAGCACTCTGGCTCCCTTGCCTCTGATTGATTCTTTTCTTTCCCTAACAGGTGATGGTGCTCTTCTGGGTGGACAAACCACTCCGCGCCCAACACCACACTTTCAGAGTCCTGCAGTTTGATGGCAGTACCACCAGGGGGCACCCATGCACCATCTTATTCCCTAGGGAATGGACCCATGACCCCCCTCCAGTAAGCCTCTCCTTCCAACCTCCAGTGACCTTAAGGAGGCAGCAAGTGCAACCTGCATCACCGTCTGCTTGGATGTGTTTTGCCTGCTGAATTCCAAGATTCTTCTCTTGGCTTCAGGTAGATCTTGAAGATTATCTCAGACTTTTCTGTTCCCTTCTCTTCTTTTTCCCACTGTTTGGACCTTAGTGCATGGTCAAGCCATGGACTCCATCATCCCGTGGCATTGTCTGGCATAGATGCTTCGTCCTGCAAATTCAATGACTTCATAAATAGTTTTGTAAAAACCAACAAAGTCTCCCAGGTCAGAAAGTGTCCGCTTACGGCCGCCGAATGATGTAAAGTGTGTACTGCATGCTGTTGCCTGCCTTGGCTGTCCGTGTTCATTCAGCATGATTTCAGAGCAATACCATTTAAGTCATCATGCATTTACTCAGTACCTCTGCTGTGCCACCCATGGTACTGGGGAAATGTTTGCTGTGCTCGAATAATTTCCAGAGTAAGGAGGAAAGGGGCAAGTAAGCCAATCACTGTAAACCTAGGGGTTTGGGCACGAGTTCACACACCTTGGGATGTATAAGAAAGACCTTCAAAATGAGGCAACCCCAGACTTAGCCCTGGAGGATGAGTCATCTGGCCAGTCTTCTGTGGCATCTGAATAGACCTGGGCCAGGCCTTGAAGGACACTTTTGTTGCCTGAGATCCTGAGCAAGGCCACCACTGAGCAATTCTGCTCCCCTGGGGCAACCAAGGATTCTAGACAAGTTCAGACTTCACTGTCCCAGAGTCACCCTGTTCAGGCATTAGGCATTCACCGAGTCCCTACAATGTGCTGAAAAACAAAGTGAATCAGAAATAAGCCAGGTGAGCGCGAAGTCATGAGTTTGATCCTTGGTACAAAAAAAGAAAAAAAAAAAGAAAGAAAGAAAAGAAAAGAAAAGAAAAGAAAAAAGAAATAAGCCAGGTGAGGCAGCATTCTTCTCACATGGGGAGGTTTCCCGTCTGATTGTGCCCACCATGGGTACCAAGTTCTCAAGTTCAATAGTGGGGTAGAATCTGCCCAGTCCTGGCTGTTACAGACCAGGTTTCCCAGAACACTTGTTTAAGTCAGTCTCTACTGAGCTGCCAAGAAGGTTGGTTTGAAATGAAGCTTGAAATGATCTATGAGCCACATCCAAGCCTCTCACCATGAGTCAGCACCATTCGCGGACTGCAGAGGGAGAGAACCAGGCCTCACCAGGAAGTGATCCCGGCCGGGAAACCATATCATTTTCATTATCGTGTTGGGTTGGGTTTTATTCTCTTTTGCTTTGTTTGATTATGTTAAATCTGATGGCATGAGCAGCTATTTGATAGATAGCAAGACATTATGGTAGCCATTTTGGATTTACTATTGGCTTGTTTTGAAGTCCTTTATTGCATCCATTGTTTTGTTTTTAGTTTCTATTCCGTTCTGTTAGAGTTTTACTATGTCTGAAGATATCTGCAGCTACTTGAAGACAACAAAATACATTATGGTAACTATTGTTGGTTCCATAAGGTTTTTAAGTCCTGTATCACTTATACTGGTTTATTTTGGTTGGTTTTATTCTGTCTTATTTTGCTTGGTTTTATCCTCTTTAAAATAAAAAGAAATGAGAACTATGTACATATCATTTATTATGGGAGTTTTTGCAGGTTCTCATTTTTTTCTGAGAGAGGAGCACCAGACAGTGTGATCAAAATAAGTCTTCTGTTTTCAGAGGAGATGCACTGTCTTCTCCAGGTCCCAGGCCATTGCTGTCCATCCTAGGGGACTACCCTGCCGGCGCTGCATCTTTATGTGGGTCCCCACTTCTGTCACCAAATTGGGTCTCATCCACAAGCTCAGTAATGTAAGAAAAAGAAATTTAATTTTTTTTCCTGCAATTTGATTTCTAAACTAACTTTCTCACATGATTGTCAGAAACACATTCCACCTGGTTGCTAGAAATACATTTTCTATTTGTTCAAGGCTTTTACTCTCTCTTTTTCTTGTAGTGAGGCTGAATTTAATTAGTGTTGGAGCAGAGAGGCTACAGGGGATGCCATCCTTGCGTCATCTGTCCAAGGTCATTGAGCCCCTTAAGTGTGAATCTCTGTCCCTTGTGCAGAGATGTATAAGTGAGTTCCCTCTGCTGTTCCTAGGGGGTTCCGTGTTGCCTGCACGCTCTTCCCAGGGTTTTGGCTCCTTAAGGCTCCGTCCAGAAAACCTGTCCCTGCCCTCTTAGGCAGTCACCCTGGAGTCCCCCTCTCAGCTCTGAGAAGCATTTTCTCTGATAGATGCCAGTGGGGGGAAATCCTTTTCTGTTTTCTACACGTTTGCAGCTAAACAAGCCCACCAGGAGGCAAAAGGAGGGAAGAAAAGGGAGGGAGAAGGATTACCAGAAAAGGGATCTTCAAAAATCACTTACTGTCTCCATAAAAATCTCCAAAATGTTATCCTTAAAGATGTTCTTAGTTTTTATTCTCACATAAATGAAGTTCTGTGTTCACTTTCAGAAGGCTTTTTATGTACCGAGTTCTACAAGAGCTCTGTGTGGCTCCCATATGTACTATAGAAAGTTTTCCTTGGGTTCACAATGTTTGCCCAGCCCTGAGGCAATGAAGAGATGGGTAAAATATGGTTCAGCAGAAGACATTCTATGCTTTATTAACTGACTTCCCAAACTTTCATTTTCATGACATGACTGTGAAATTTTATTTTGGACTCTACAATTTTTACTGAACATCTAAAGAAGGTGTATGAGAAAGGATGGAGCTCACAGATAAATAAGCTCTGACCCCTGACCCATGACTTTAGAAAATGTCGAATGTGGTGGAGAGGGTACCAAAAAAAACCAAAGACCAGCTCTGCACCCCAGTTCAAATACTGAGGGAATCTGGGTTCCAGGCCAGACTGCAAAGACATCGGGCCCAGTGGGCAGAGAGCATGGGACCCAGGAGACTTCTGGGGGCTCTCAAAAATGCCTTTATTTTTCTATTAAAATCAGTCAAAAGCAATGAGTATAATAATGAGCTCGGCCTGGATTATATTTGTCTTATGTGAACATAGTCATAAAAATTAAGTTTGCTCATTTATTTTATGGAGCAAAGAGTCTCTACCATGGGGGCCAAATAGTGGCCATTTGATATGCACAAGACTCTGTAAGGTGGAAAACATGGGTCAGCTTGGAAGTAAATAACCTGAAACTTGATGGAGCATTTTATCAGTGATCATAAAAGAAAAAACAACATCTCAAGGACCAAACTTGAGAAGAAAATTATCTTAGCACCATGAAGCAGTGTCTTTAAAAGACCAGGGAAAGAATAAAGATCTAAAAATCAGCCTTTCCTTAATGGGCCCTATGATAACTTGAATCTGAATGTCCCCCGAAAGCTCAGGTAATGAAGGTTGGTCTCTAATGCAGCAATGTTCAAAGGTGGAACCTCAGGAAGTGAGTGGATCATGAATGTTCTAACCTCACCAATGAATGAATCTGTTGATGAATTCATAACTTAATGGACTAATGAGAAATGGGGGGAATTTTAGAAAATGGGATCTACTAGGGGAGGTAGGTCACTGGGTACATGTCCTTAAAGGGTGTATTTTGTCCCTGACCCTTCTCTAGCTTTGCCTTCTTCTCTGTCACCATGAGGTAGCCTGTGTAGC
Source organism: Dasyprocta punctata (assembly GCA_004363535.1). NCBI lineage: Eukaryota > Metazoa > Chordata > Mammalia > Rodentia > Dasyproctidae > Dasyprocta > Dasyprocta punctata. Next base: position 5,904 of record RJWM01018108.1, on the reverse strand, counting down.
TTCACCATGCGCTCCCTGCCATGATGTTCTGCCTTGCCACAAGCCCAAAAGCAATGGAGCCAGCCAACCATGGACTGAAACCTCTGAAACTGTGAGCCAGAATACATCATTCCTCTTCCTATTTGTCTCAGGTATTTGTCACAGCAATGAAAAGCTAACCATAACACAGACCTCAAACAGCATCACTTTGGGTCTCAAATCCTGGAATTAATGAGGTTCCCTTGCTGAAAAAGCTGGCTTTCTCTGTCTCTCCCTGGACTGAATAAGGATGCAAAGTGCCAAGAGCAAAATCACACTCTGGAGACAAGAGTAATCCATGTGCACCACTAGAGACTCCGGAAAGCGAAGCTAAGCCTGGTCATTTGCTAAGGAGTGGGTACCAGAGGCGTGTCCAGAGGCCACAGGTTTCCCACTGGTGAGACAGCTGAATTATCCAAGTGAAGGCCTCCCATCAGGGGCCCGAGCAGGCTAGTGGTCTCAGAAGAAGTGCCACAGACAGAATCCAGAATGTTCTGTGGCCTCAGAAAGGGACAATTGTGGAATGGGATGCAAGTCTCACTAGTGCCAGAGGTGTTGGAAGATAGGCTACTCAGTGGGAACATGGAGATTCATGGGCTAGGACCAGATGGCACCTGTTTCCCAGGCCCCTTAAGAAATAAGCTTCATTCAAAGCCACCACAAGGACTTGCTGGAATGGAGGTGAGAGCCGTTCAGACAACACGCATGAAGGCGGAGGCAAGACAGTGACTCACTCTAGCTGGTACCTGAGGCGCAAAGTGACATTTCTCGCCCTGTCTCCACATAAATCTTCCCTGCACAGCATTCTCGGAGGACCACAAGGCCTGTCAAGGACTTGGCCCTGAGCTTATTGAAACCACAATAGATTGCCAAGTTCTGCAGATGTTTGCAGTGACTGCTTTGTGTTTTGTAATATCCAAGAGCCATTCCCAAATGATGTTCATCCATTCACCCAGTCGATGCTTAATAAGAATCATCCACAAAGGATAGCAGCTCCAAAAGATGAGGGAAATGAAACCACCCTCCAATGAGGATGAATGAGACATAATAAATAAATAAATACAGCAGCGTTCCCAATAGACTGAGGTGCTAAGAGGGGAAATCGTATGCAGGAAAAATACCAAATGGGCCAAGTGTTTATTTAGGGGCACAGCATGTGTATGCTTCTCAGGAATGCTGTGGGACCCCGCAGGCCTGGAGAATGTCCCTGCTGAGCTCCAGCAGGCATGAGTACAGAAGGAGACAGCCCAGGGTGAGCGCTTATAAAAACGTATCGACTCAGCAGCTAAGAAGGGCTGGTTTCCGAAGCGAGAAAAGTTTGACTTACAGGATATGAAATGACCCCAAAACCACAAAACTCGAGTAAGAATTCCTACTTTCAATCTACTTTAACCTATATCATCTCATTTAATATTCAAGGTAATGCTAAAGGCATTATGCCAGTATAATACCAGCATTTCTACAGAAAGATGGAAAGGTTAGGGATTTTCCGAAGGTTAGTTGATGTAGTAGCAGATATGGGAAAGGCAGGGCCCTTTTCTGCCCAGTATTTGTGTGCTGTATAAAATGCTAACTGCACATAGTGTCAGTCTTCACCTCAATCCTGCAGGAGTGGTTTTATTATCTTCATTTAAAGATTGAAAAAGTAAGGGTCAGGGAGAGGTTAGCAACAGACCGAAGCGCGCAATTCACTCAGTACACTTCAGGCCTCGGCTTGTGGTAAGCACTGGGCTTCTCCGATATGAAGTAGGGTGAGCACAATTTTAAAAGAGAAATTTCTTGAAGGTCTCAGCCAAACAAGTTTATTTAAAAAAAAAAATTAAAAACTAAAACATCACTGGTGTTTTGGGCTAAGAGTCTTGAATTCCATGTAGAAATGGGAGAGGTTTCTGTGATGGCTTGGATTGAGTACAGATGTACGCAGGATCGTTTTATTGATTAGCAGGCCCGGATGCTAATTCAGGTGTTGTGTGCCAGGGCTCCCGGGACCTGCGTGCCAAGAGAGACGCACACATAAAAGAATACTTTAAGGAGACCTATATGTAGTGCAGTTGGAAATTTTAGAGGACGGGATGTGGAATGTGAGCAGCGCAGAACCTAGTTTCTTTTTCTTTTTTTTTTTTTTTTTTGGCATTGGGGATCGAACTCACAGCCTCGCTCCTGCCAGACAGACGCTTAAGCCATTGAGCCAAACTCCCAGCCTTAGTTTTTTGAGGCAGGTCGCACTATGTAGCTCAGGCCGGCCTTGCTCTCGAGTTGTAGCCCAAGCCTGCCTCGAACTCACAACGCTCCGCCTCCCTCAGCCTCCCGAGTGCTGGGATTAAAGGCGTGCGCCACCACGCCCGGCAGAACCTAGTTCCTTAAAAGCAGCACCCACGGCAGTACTGTCCGCAGGCAGACGCCAGCTGAGCAGCACGGGAGGGCACAGGATGAACGCTTCTCCTGTAAGACAGCAAGTCTCTTCTGATGCTAAACCTACCTACTTTGAAGGGAACCCAGCCTGCCTCAGTTTCCCCCTAGCTAATCAACAAGCTTGCCCACTCACCCCGTGTACCAGCAGCCCGGGTCACGGCAGCCGCAGCTCTCCCCTCCTCTCCTCGCGAAACTGCTGATGCTGGGGAGGCCTGACATTCCTCGCTAGCTGGAGGCCACGCTGGCTGGCTGACCTTCAGCTGCCCTGTCCCTGTCCTGCTCCAGAGACTGGCCTCGGGGACAATCCTGTCTTTAACACACTGCCACTTCTCTTCCAGGGGTCACCGGAGAACGAACCCAGAGCTCCTTGGATCTTCCAGGGAGTTTAATGAAACAGCTCCTCTATTTATTTGTATTGCTGCCTCTGTTGCCTGGAGCCACCACACCAGAGGGGAGGCTGAGGCGTGGGGGAGGGGGCTCGGGACAGCGCTCTTTCATCCCAGGCTCCCAGCCCCTGACCCCGACCCCGTTCCTTGCACTACTCCTGTAGGCTTTCTCATTTTTTCTCAAAGACGTCTGAATCTTGGGGTACAAATACTTCTGTTTGCAGCCTGCAGCACTCGCTAAAAGTCAACTGGCTTTCCCCATCACTGGAGATTTCACCTGAAGAAAAACAAAGATGAGTTCGGTAAACCGGAATCTGATTAACACAAAGCCCTTAAATGCTTTCTGTCACCACTGCTGCCTCCCGGGCAGCAGCAGCCTCTCCTGCGGTTCTGCAGTGGTGTGTCCCCAGGGGGCCCCTAAGTTTGCCCTGAGGGATGTGGCCCTGGCTCTGATTTCAAATCAGCTTTCCTACTGTTGTTTTTAAATTGGATCCATCGCTAGAATGAAGCTATTTATTGTATTTTTTTAAGGGATTAACCTGAGTTTGTGGTGCAAACCTCTCATTCCAGCTACTCAAGAGGCTGAGGCAGGAGGATTGCATGTTTAGGACCAGCCTGGGCAACTTACTGAGACCCTACCTCAAAATAAAGTTTAAAAAGGGCTAGATAAAGTTTAAAAACCTCAGCATTCCCTGGGTCCAATTCCTAGTATCATAAAAACAGGGAAAGAGTTTAAGAAAAGTTGATTTTATTATAATGCAATAAAAGAGAAAATTGATTTTTTTTTTTTAAAAAAGGCTAGCTATGGTGTAACAGTACAATAAAATTCACCCTTTTTGGTGTACAGTTTGATAACTAATATATACAGTTGTGCAACCTCCACAATCAAATTTCTGGCCCCTGTCCCCCTAAAAATTCCCTGTGTCCCTTAGCAGTGAGCTCCTCCTACTCTTCACCCCTGCCTCTGGAAACCACTGACCTGTTTTCCAATTCTGTTGTTTTATCTTTTCTAGAGAATCATTTAGGCAAAGTCATGCACCCTTACAGACTCTGAGTCTGGTTTGTTTCATTGAACGTAACACCCCCAAGAGCCATCATGTGGCTCCCCATTCCAGCTCCCCCTGCTTTTCACTGCTGAGTAGTATTCTCCACTGTGCTGCAATTTGTATATCCACTGAGTAGGAGGTGGACATTTAGGTTATTTCCAGTTTTTAGCTTTCAACAATAAAGCTGCCATTAACTTTTATTTATAGGTTATTATAAGAATATATATTATCATTTATTTGCAATAAATAACAAAACATGGGATTGGTGGGTCAATTGACAAGTGTATGCTTTTGAAGAACTGTAAGTAAAATATCAGAATGGCAAGCTTTGAGAAGAACTAGCTCAATTCTAAGCTACATCTTTCCTTCCATGGCCTTGACATTTAGCCAATAGAGAGGCCCATTGGATGTGACATTGGGCAAGCACTTAAGCCCACTGCTTTTTTGCTTTTGTTCTATAAAATGAGCCTTATAATAGCACCTTCCTCATAAAATTGCTGTGAAGATCAATGCTTAGCACATAAGCAAGTTACCTAATAAACACTACCTGTTTACAGTCTGGGGCAAAATCAGAGCTAGAACTAAAATGGAAGTGATCATGGAAGAGCTAATCTATGTTCCTAGAACGCTCTGATATTTTAGATTAGCTATGCTTACCAGACGATGTGAAGGACACAGGAATTCATTCAACACTTATTTATTGAGTGCCTGCTGAGTGCCAGCTGAAGCAGCCCGTCCTCACACTTGCCGGCTCCTGGTCTAGCAGGTGAGGCGAACAGAATGAGAAGTACATGTGACGTGCAAGTACAAACTCTGGTGTGTGTAACAGAGGAAGACAGAGGGCTTAAAAGAGCATCTTTTTTAAAATTTATTTTATTTTATTTCAAGGAAAATAAAGCCCAACAAAACAAAACAGAATAAAGCCAATCAAAACAAAGCAGTGAAAGTGGTACAGAGCTTCCAAACAGGATAATAGGAAATCAGCAATGGCTGCCATAATGCATCTTGCCATCTTCACAATAGTTTTCCATACCATCAACATAGCGACATCAAACAAAACAGAATAAAACCAATCAAAACATAGCATTGAATAAAACAAAACAATAAACTGGAACAAAACAAAATGGTGAGAACGATACTGCATTGTTATCTTCAAAGTAGTTGCTCAGATTACCAGAGGCAGGGATAAAACAAAACAGTAAAATGGAACTAAACACTGAATTTCAAAAGCAAGACAGGAGGAAATCCCCCATAGCTGACACAATATACACTGCCATCCTCCAAGTAGATGCCCAGACCACCAGCCCCAGGCCTGCAGAATCTACCCAGCAATACAAGCGTCAAGCGGTTCCCTTTCCCTCAGCTGCTCTCATCTCACCCTGAGTCCTCCAAATCGGGGAGGTGCTCTTCTGGTTTTTCAGCCCTCACGCTGGCTGGCTCACGGGAAGGCACAGTTTCTCTTCTGGCTGAGGCTCTTACCCATCAGCATAGCGGGGCTTGCTTCACGGGAAGGTGTGGCTTCTTTTCTGGCTGAGGCTCTTTTCAATCAGCATGGTGGAGCTTGCTTCACAGGAAGGCATGTTTTCTCAATGGCTCAGGTTCTTACCCAGCAGCATAGCAGAGCCTGCTTCATGGGAAGGCATAGTGTCTCTTCTGGCTGAGTCGCTTACCCAGCAGCATAGTGGAGCCTGCTTCATGGGAAGGCACTTGAACGATTTTAATCTTAAAAGAGCATCTTGTGGGGAAAGTCATCCCACAAACTCACAGGATGCCCCACCTTGCATCCCTAGTATAGCCCTTTGCAGTTTCTAACTTGAGTTCAGTTATTGGCTCTTCCAGTAAAGACCAGCCCCCTCCTGACTGCCTTCAGTGGGAAAAATCATTTTCTCTTTTGTTATTCATCTGCAAGCATTTGCCTTGAAATCACGCTACTTAGCTAGGCATGAAGCACACATACAAGCAGCAGTGAGAGTTGCTTGTCCTGCCAGGGGTTTGCAGCATCACCAGGATAGATGCACAGTGACAGTTCCTTTTCCAGCTGG